>JAVTVY010007398.1:0-45734 GCA_036873755.1 Hanleya hanleyi | reverse complement strand
ACGCTGTCTTCGGAGGCAGCTTCTGTTGGTCCATAGCACTGGGGTCGGACGTGGAATGAAGGAGGACGGCAGTGGTGTCTGGCTTTATAGTCGTTTCACCTGGTTGGCCGCGACCCAGGAATTGAAGGAACTGGGCCAGCCTTGCCATTTTACGAAATGAAACAGTTTGCCACGTCGACGTTCCGTTTTCAAAATCTGCTCCACCGTGTAGTAGTCTTGCTGTGTTTTTACAACAGGCTGTAATTCCGTGTCGTAAAACGTCCCGAGCAACGTTTCCCCTTGGAGATCTTCCAGTTCATAGACTCGCCGCTGTCGGGGTAGGCGCCGTTTAATCAGGAAGTGCTCATCGCTCCAGTTGGGCAAGTAACTTTTCTCGAACTTGCCCTTGACTTTCCTGATCCGTACAGGGTCCCCGACCTTGTACACCGCCTTCGTCGTTCGCTGCGATGGCCTGGGGTACAAGACACGCCGGACTTGGGCTTCATTGCGTTGGGTGACGGTAATGGGGGCTCTCTCTATACTTCGATGATAGGCTCGATTGTAACCCTCACCAGTTTCGGGAGAACATCGATGTACCGCCTTGTATTCTTATAGGTGAAATATTTATACATGCGGCCTTTGAATGTCCTGTTGAACCTCTCCACCACGGAAGCCTTGGTCTCGTTGTACGTATGGAGGAAAAACACCTTCTGGGCTTTCAGAAACTGTTGGAACGGTCTGTTGAGGAATTCCGTGCCTTCGTCGGTTTGCAAATATAAAGGTTTGCGCCCGGTCTTGAAGATGTCTTTGAACGCCGCTATGAGATTTGCCCCGTTTTCGTCCGGATGGGTACCACCCACGCATACTTGGATAGGATATCGATGCACGTCAAGATATACCGATTCTCATCGTTGTGTTTGGCAAAGGCGCTCATATCCACCAAATCCGCTTGCCACTGGGCATCTATTCCTCCCCCGATGACCCGGTTCCGTAGAAAATGGCGACGGACAGATCGATGTAAGGTATAGGTGTCTTGTCTTCTTAACCAATCTCGGACTTGGGCACGTTGTACCCCTGGGGTTTGGCCGCTCGATAGAGAGCCGACAATGCACTATAGGCCGCCGGACTGTCGGGACTGTAGTATAAGTTATCCAACACCTTCTCCCAGCGCTTCATGGTGACAAAATGATGATGGACCCTGGCTCTATCGTTTATTTATAACGGGTATATCTTGGGCCGGAGTTTCTTTCTGATTTTCTTCGTGGACTTCCACAGTGGCCATGGTAAATGACCAGTCCAACTCGTCTGATGACCGCTTGATAAGCACTTCATCCACATCTACCACGGCATCTTCCAATGCAGACCATAGATCAGGGTGAAGGGTAAAATGCACTGTACCTCCATCTAGCCGAGCCAATTGAGCAAAGAAAGGGCCGCGTCGGATGTACACATCGTGACACAAGTGGATGAGGTCGCCGTCCAGTTCACCAGACAACACCCGTTTGAATTTGGTCCAGCCCTCCCGGGACAGACGAATGTGAGCCGGGCACGGTTGTGTAGGGTCCGTGTCTCCCACCACCTCCTCCATGATATCGACCTTATCCGCATACACGTGCAGGAAAACCTCGGGGGTCAAGCTGAAATACGCCAGTACTATATGCTCCGTCATGGTCAGTACGTGAATGGTACCAGATTTCACTGTCTCTCGTATTTATAGGGAGAACCCCGTGAGATCAAAGGATCAGGTGGTCATGTCATTGGGCTGACTGAGTCTAGCGGGGTAATCAATGGCATCGTCGTCGGGTTCATGTAGTTGTTCATGGGGTTCAGCCGCCGCGTCTTCCATAGCACGAACCCACGCTAATTGGTCGGGTGATCGGTCGTCCGGTGTAAATAACTGGTCCACAATAGGCACTATTTTCTCCAAGGCTGACCACACAGAGGAAGTTAGGCTGATACTTCGCGTAGGCTCTTGGTAGGGACCCAGACGTATGTGGACGGGTGGTACGGAATATACGTAGATGGCGTTGTCCAGGTGGATGAGGTCTCCGTCCAACTCACCGCTCAACACCCGTTTAAACTTAGTCCACCCATCACGCTGTAGTGTCACCGGATTCGATAGCCTCTCAGCGGGCGTCCAGTAAATAGCTTGATCGTCTTTCACCAGGGTGACTTTATCTTGATAAATGTATAACCTCACACTGGGTGTAAGAGGCAGGATGGCTCGTAGGTACATTGACATGCTTGCTGTAAATGTCGAAGGGAGAATGACACACACTCTGTCTCATCCCCTGTATTTATAGTGTCAATACCACAGCGCCAGGGTGAATAGGGCACAGACTAGTATGAGGCCAACCAGCCGGCGCTGGTTCCGGCGTGAGCGCTCCTGGTCCATAGCGCGAGCATCAAGGATGGCTGTCATAGTCCAGTAATGGTGAGTGATGGCACGCCTCTCCATCGAGTGCACTCTGTGGAGGACCGCTTCTGTGAACTCGTTCAGGATCTGGCGTCGTCCCTCGTTGTCGTCGCCATCTGCAAACATGGACCGGACCAATGCTCGGTAACCCGTGAATGAATTCACCACGGTGGCATACTGTAAAATGCGAGTCGCATGGGGCTGGATCTCCGCCATGGCTCTGTAGAAATGAAGGTGTGGGATCCAGAGGGACATGTTTTATAGACCAGATGTAGCTCTACGGGTGTAGTCCGTGATACGTACTATTCTGATGGGTTAGTGCAAAAAAAAAGGGAGCAACAACAACAACAACAACAACACAGATTACAGATCAATCCTTTTTCCAGGTCACGCCCGATTCACGCAGACCGGAAGTGACGTCATACACCTGCGCACAACCGTGATGGAAAAAAATGGATATGACCTTGAACTGATCACGTGACCTCCCCGTGATGACAAATACCCAGAACCAAGTGAGTACATGCATCCCATAGTCCCAGGTCACGCCCGATTCACGCAGACCGGAAGTGACGTCATACACCTGCGCACAACCGTGATGGAAAAAACCCAGACTAAAAATCGACTCCTTTTATACGTAAAATGGTGGTGGTGGAAGGTGGGTACAAAATGGTGGATACTCACCTCCCACTCCCCTAAAAACCAAGCCGCCATCTTGTACCCACCTCCTACCACGTCAATTTCCACCTCCACTCACCAGTGCAGGAGTGGGAGGTAAGTATCCGCCATTTTGAACCCACCTCCACTCACCAGTGCAGGAGTGGGAGGTAAGTATCCGCCATTTTGAACCCACCTCCACTCACCAGTGCACCGCCATTTTGAACCCACCTCCACTCACCAGTGCAGGAGTGGGAGGTAAGTATCCGCCATTTTGAACCCACCTCCACTCACCAGTGCAGGAGTGGGAGGTAAGTATCCGCCATTTTGAACCCACCTCCCACCACACGACACAAAGACACAAAAACGGGCCGCCATCTTGTACCCACCTCCCACCACACGACACAAAAACTGGCCACCATCTTGTACCCACCTCCCACCACACACGACACAAAAACTGACCGCCATCTTGTACCCACCTCCCACCACACGACACATTGTACCCATTGACCCCACCTCCCACCACACGACACAAAGACACAAAAACTGACCGCCATCTTGTACCCACCTCCCACCACACGACACAAAAACTGGCCGCCATCTTGTACCCACCTCCCACCACACACGACACAAAAACTGGCCGCCATCTTGTACCCACCTCCCACCACACACGACACAAAAACTGGCCGCCATCTTGTACCCACCTCCCACCACACATCACACACGCATGCGCACACCACCCATTCACACACGACACAAAAACGGGCCGCCATCTTGTACCCACCTCCCACCATACGACACAAAGACACAAAAACCGGCCGCCATCTTGTACCCACCTCCCACCACACACGACACAAAAACTGGCCGCCATCTTGTACCCACCTCCCACCACACGACA
This sequence comes from Hanleya hanleyi, assembly GCA_036873755.1. NCBI lineage: Eukaryota > Metazoa > Mollusca > Polyplacophora > Lepidopleurida > Hanleyidae > Hanleya > Hanleya hanleyi. Next base: position 41,787 of record JAVTVY010007398.1, on the reverse strand, counting down.
CAAAAACTGGCCGCCATCTTGTACCCACCTCCCACCACACGACACAAAGACACAAAAACTGGCCGCCATCTTGTACCCACCTCCCACCACACGACACAAAAACCGGCCGCCATCTTGTACCCACCTCCCACCACACACGACACAAAAACTGGCCGCCATCTTGTACCCACCTCCCACCACACGACACATTGTACCCATTGACCCCACCTCCCACCACACACGACACAAAAACTGGCCGCCATCTTGTACCCACCTCCCACCACACACGACACAAAAACTGGCCGCCATCTTGTACCCACCTCCCACCACACACGACACAAAAACTGGCCGCCATCTTGTACCCACCTCCCACCACACATCACACACGCATGCGCACACCACCCATTGTGACGTCACAAAAGGTTCTGCGCATGCGCAGTGAGGCGCTATGCTTCGAATTTGCGTACTACCTACTACTGTCGTCTACTTTGGAGCTTGTCAATAATCAGCAGATAACTCTGCATAAATTTTCTTTTTTGCATCGTGTAGAACAAACAGAACTCACAATACGACAGCCATTTCCCCGTGATATCGATAATATATTGCGTTTGAAATAACTTTTGAATTCTCTCCATATAAAACTCCAGTACAGTGGTTTCATGCACCGGGGCTCAGTTACATAGGGAGACGTCATAATGTATTCGTGCTGTCTAGCACAAAGGTCAAGAACGCTTTGTATGGTCATAGAAGTGTGTGCGGTTTATCGTTCGGAAATTTCACTGGGCATGAAATACGGACATCTACACTCTCACGGACCGCCTGTTATTACTGTATTCGGCATTAATGACCTTTGTGCCAATGAGCATGAATACATTATGACGTCTCCCTATGTAATTGAGGTCCGGTGCATAAACAACTGTACTGGAGTTTTATATGGAGTGAATGATAAAGTTATTTCAAGCGTGATATATTATCGATATCACGGAGAAATGGTAGTCATTTTGTAGAGTTCGGTTTGTTCTACACGCTGCATAAAAGAAAATTGTTGCAGGGTTATCTACTGATTTTTGGCAAGCTCCAAAGTAGACGACTAATTAAAATGGACAGACTTTAGTGAGTAGCTTTTGGCATTAGAGCGGCAAAAAGTCACAGAGTATTAAATAGTGTTCATGTTGTTGATTCAGTCAGACAGTATTATACAAGTAGTGTCCACAGTGAAGATATCCAGACTATTAAGGCAACACAACAACCCGGTACATTGCAACAACACAATAATCCGGAACTGTTATAAAACAGTTATACATTTATCGGAATAAAACAAGTTCCTTTAGACCATGATCATGGTATAAGTATATACCACGAATAAGTTTATTCGGAGTTACTTTCCTCCTATATTATATCAAATCACTCAGTGGAACCACAGATATAGAACAAACATATTCTATATTTCCTTATTTGAACTACATAAAAAATCGAAACTATAGGCAATCACTAACTAAACTTAGGATCTGCGCACATCGGCTCGAGATGGAAACCGGGAGATATAGGAAAATAGACCGGAACAAACGATTTTTTAAACGGTGTGCCTGACAAGATCGTTGAAGACGAGTATGATTTTGTTTGTGTATGCCCGAGTGGTAAAAAACTTCGAAACATTCTAACATTACCAACAAATCCCGTCGCCTATTCGGGCAACTAACTGATCTCGAAAAATTCTATTTTCTGATTGATCCACCAACCCGCCTTTCCCCAACAATAGGACAGTTTATGTACAAAATGCTTCTGGAGAGATCATCACAGCTCACAATATGTCCTGCCTCTATAGTCGAGTGGCTTACCGTAAAATAATCGAAAGTTATTTACATTTGTGACAAAAGTATTATCTTTTGCATGCTGATTTGTGATCGTTCCAGGACCCAGAAAATCTGCGGCTGCAAGCTGAACTCTGCATGGGATGGGTTTTATGTTGTAATTTGGAAGGGGGGGGAGGGATTAAAATGTGTTGACCTGACCCTACCTGGCCTGGCGCTATCTCCGGAACGACAAAAAATGGAGAGCTGAAACTCACTGACTTTATAGTTTATTATATTGGGATCATTTTGAGCCTATTTGCATAACCCCCCGCGCAGAGGATCATGGGAAAATTCAAGATGGCGGCCACGTGGAGTCCCAGAAAAGGGATGTGTTTTCATATTTCTTCAAAATTTCTGCTTTTTCTGGACGAAAAGCGGGCAAAACCTATTTTATTTCACATCTCATTAATATTTACTAATTTATCATGCAGATATTCAGGAGAAATTGCATAAATAAAAAATTCAGAAAATCTGACTGAAAAATCGACCAAAAAATGCCGTTTTTGAAAATGACGTCACTGTGACGTCATCAAAGCTGCCATCTTCGATTTTGTTCACATTTTCTGGTAGAGATTGACCCAAGGGTATAGTGTGGTAAGTTTCAGCCCTCTAGCTCAAGAGGTAAGAAAAATAATCAGAGGGGAGCCATTTCGCCCCCCCCCCGCCTCCCCCCCCCCTTAAGGCCACAAGAGGTCCCAAAAAGCCCAGGCCAGATAGGGTTAAACTAACCACCTACCCTTTGTACGCATTTCTATTTCATATGGTGAAAACTTTTACATAAAAGGCACATGATACTGATGTTCAGTATATGTACCGTGACAATATAGTCCAGCTCTGATGAATTCAAAATGGTCACCAAATTGAGAATTACGTGTGGACATTTTCATCAGTTTAACACAATTTTTTACCGAGATACAATAAACAGCAACCTATCTCTGAAATTTTGTGAGGTTAATACATCACAGTCTAATTAGTTCACTTTATCAGCTGCCATAACCTTTTAATGAATAAATAATGTTTTATTCACCACACACTCAGTTTACGTACAGTGTATCGGCGCATGTAAACATTCAGGAAGATTGTGAAATCTGTAAACAACGCACTGCCTAGATTATCTCTGCAGTTAGCTACCCTGGAGTGCGCATGCCTACGATGACGTCACTTCTGAGCTCTGCCCTCCAAGAGCTCCAAGCTCAGTCTCCAACAGTCTCGAGCGCTCCGATCCAAGAGCTCTGCCCTAGGGGAGCTACATGTACCACCACCACCGAGCGATGACGGGCGTCAACGCTTGTGGGAGGTGGTGTGTGGTGGTGGTGGTGTCTGTACATATAGGGATTATCAGTCCGTATGTATTGGTCGACTAATCAAAATTTCGCCACCACTCGTACCGTACTGATGACGTCACCAATGACGTCGCAGATGACATGGGAATCATTCAAATCGTGGTCTACACCACGAGAGCTTCAAGATGACACCCTACACTTCATCTTTGGATGAGATATAGAACCTCAATCTCTCAAATAAATCCCTGTGCACCTCGAGAATGACCACCCTACTTTCTACGCCCCAAATGTGCAAGCAAGTGTTTCAGGACATGCTGCCGTTACAGTATCCTTGCCTGCCTGACAAAAGACCGAAGATTAAACTTTCTCAAATGACGATTTCTAATGGGATAAGAGCCTACTTGAATTTTAAACATACCCAACGCGGCTCCCCCAGCGTGGGTATGATGTACTGGAGGGACTAATAACATGATTGACCTGTCATTCTTGTTGTTCTCTCATCTTTCTACATCATGGCGTCAGGGCGTTTTGCTAGGGCGTTATGACGTTAAGATAAAGCGTTAAGTCATTAACATAGGTATTGAGGTGTTGGTCCACCGCGACCCCAAGTTGACCTAAAAATTTGCATATGACCTCTGTGACGTCACTTCTAGATACGCTGAGGTAACTCTACCAGGTAGCTAGAGCGAACATGGCCACCGCTCCAAACGCGCTTGTTTGCACCCCCGAACCTCCCCTTTCTCTACTACTCCCAAGTGATCTATAAATAGAACAGGGGTTTCCCAGAAAATTCCCCGAAAAATCAACCCTGATAGTTTCTGATTTCTGTAACACTAAACTGGGTTAATTTCGTTGACTTTTATTTACCCGAAATTGAGAGACTACACTATCTCAACAACATTCTCCTTTCTATGACTCCGTGTGACCAGTAAATGGTGCGAGTCTGGAGTGTGATTCGAACCCACGCCCGCATCTGCAGACCAGTATACCCATACCCCGGGGAAGACAATTTCATAGATCTTGAGACTGGCACCTTAGACCACTCGGCCATCCTGACCAAAGCTGGTTATCGTGGTCATAATGATTCATATATTGTGCTATATTTGTACAATGGTTTTGCAACATGGCGAAGAATAACGAAACAGGTGTGTGTCAGAAGTGGGATTCGAACCCACGTCCCAAATATGTAGACTGGCGCCTTGGACCACTCGGCCATCCTGACCAACGTTGATTATGATGAACATAAAGAGTCATATATAGTGCTACATTTTGTTACATGCTTTTACATGTCACAGTGTGTACGCTGTGAATGCCCTTATGGCTACACTGTATGGTTACTTCTCCAGCCTGCCGATTGACTGATATATGTACGTTAGGTCGTTAGGATAAGGCGTTGAGACGGGCGTTAAGGCATACGGATAGGGCGTTAAGCCGTAACAACGGGCGCTGACGAGCGTCACCGCATTTTGATGAACTAGTGACAATTCCATAAAATATCTAGAAAATCGGAGCTTCTGAGCTATTTCACCAGGGCGTTGAAGCGTTAAGCTTGGCATTGGCGGTCGTTGCTCCAAGATGACACCTCACATGACACATTCGGTCCACAGATGGCCCATCTCTAACCCAAACACTTTCCTTCACACCCCCATTAGACCTTTGTCATCTCGCACGATACATACGAACCATGGATGGTCCATCTCTATCTCAAACACCTTCCTTCGCACCACCCAAAATGCGCACTTTGGGTACTACTCCTACCGCTGACGTCAGCAATCACGTCACATATGACATGGACATCCCCCAAGTCGTGGTTTACATCACCAGAGCTTCACTTTGACACCTCACACTACGCATTCGGACCACGGATGGTCCCTCAAACACACCCCACCCACCCTCAAAATTGCTGCTTTCTATACTACTCGTTTCTTCGTTTTCACCATATAGTCTGAAAAATGATATATTTTGAACTCATAATTACATCTGCTGATTACACAGCTTGTTACAGTTGGAAAAATCGTGGTGGTTTACTTCAAGAACCTTACTTTGACGATATTCTGTATTTTAGCCTACATTTAAAGTATAAACGTCAAAAAGACGTCACTGTGACGTCACACTTGTGAATTTTTTTTGCAGCCACAGATTTTTCAAGAGAGTGACCCTAGGGGATCCTCTGGTGAAAAAATCATGCTTTTGTCACTTAGGTAAATATAATTTCACTAAGCCACCTCACTACTAGGACTGCTCCAACCGCCACCTAATTTATAAATTGGAATGGACTGGTTTTCCTGACTGGGGTGATTATGTCCTGTCCCAATACAACTATATTATTATGTAATTTAAATGTAATATTCTATCTTAGTTTCAACATTTTCTGTATTGATTCATGTATAGAAATAAATATTTGAATTGCTTCTGTTTTGAGAGAGTAGAGAGTCGATATTTGTGGCGGATAAACGCCAACGTCCTGATGATCCTGATGGCCGCCATTTTGCATTTACCCTGATCATTTGCACCTAGATGTTAGAAATGGTCACAATATGATAAGCTAATGTTTGAATATCACGTGTTTTATATCTCCATGGTGTTCAAATGAGCAATCACAATGAAACCGTGACTGAGATAAATACTCTGGCAAATGACTTGAAAATTCATTGGAATAAAGAATAATGGTCAGTGATTTTCTAACATCATTGGAAATTCTTTACCGCTTCTGTCTTGTAAGAAACCCATCTTGTGGTTTTATTATTTTTATTTCATTTACATTTGAAATTGATGCCGTCATACGAAATATAGGTATTTCGACTATTGACGCAACAATTCTTTTATGGAAGGCGACTTAACAAAAAATGTCGACTCTGACGCTTGCTCTCAAGTGAGCAAATTTCAGACCATGGAAAAAAATCCGGATATATCAGCCAGCAACTACGCATTATGGCCCTTTTTGCAACTCCATTTTTCTATATAGAATATAGTACATTACATAGAGCCATCTGTTTCTATATAGAACCAAGCATTCCATTGCAATAGTATTTGTCACGCACTTAAGTGTGAACAAATATCAGGTTGCTATACCTTGGTAACAGTCACGGAAACGCCCAGTGTAAATGCATCGCTCTGTTTCACCCTTTCATTTTCTGGAAATTTCAGTATGATTATGTCCCGATATAATGGGAAACACCACCCCCTTCGTTAACTGCGACACCCCATGGGCATTTTTTACTGGGTTATGGCAAAGAGATTTCTTGAGAAGGTACTATCGATGAACACTGGTGTCTCTTCTATATTACTCACACATGATATCCGAACTTTTTTGGCAATTTGCCAGTTTGTGGAACTAAATGTCGCGGTAAACGCATTACTCAAAGGTTGAGGTTTTCTGTTCGAAATGTCATTGCAAATGGGGAATCCTGGGCTTGTTTCCTCGACAAAAACGTAGACATTAACGCTCCCGTCCCAACTTCATAGCTCTGGTTATTCCCCTATGACCCAAATGTCACATTAACTCTACATGGCACCAATAGATTCTCAGATTCAACAAATAACACAATTTTAAAAAAATAAGCAATGATATAATTCAGACCTTTTAACTTGTAGATGACCTGGCCAATAAGACGGTACGAAACAAGTATCGCGATGTTCATGATAACATAGGATTATTTTCTCTTGGGTTTTGGGCGAAATACTTGATTCTGTATATATATTTTAATATCATTTCGGAAAGATTTTCATAAAACGATCCACAGTACTTCACCTCGGGGAGTTGAAGTAAATGTCAAAATATAAAAAAAATACGAAATACACTATGGTAAACCGAAGCGCCATCTAGTGGAGTGTTTCCGGTAATTGTCGATACCGTCCCCGGGGTCAAAGGGAATGTACATTGGGAGCAATGGTCTCTCCTATTTCTGGACAAGCTATGAAGGTCAGTCTAAATAGATTAAGATTATTATCATGACATGGCCAGTATTCAATTTAATTCATGGCTTGTGAATTGGTAATACCATGAAAATGGTTGGTAAATCATGGCCATGGATTTGTGATGACCAGTATTCAATTTAATTCATGGCTTGTGAATTGGTAATACCATGAAAATGGTTGGTAAATCATGGCCATGAAAACTGAATTTGGGCGGATGCTTGTACACATTTAATTTTCAGCCAATAGTTTGTCCGACATATAATACATGCAGGTTAGGTTTGACATACATGTCAGATACTGACTTTCATGAATATACTTTATAGATGCCCTAATAAAAGAGGCTACACTATAGAGGCCAATTCGTCAACATTAATCATATTCTATTAACAAGGGAAGATATTCTCACTCACTAATGTTATATAACTATATGTACGTTTATTGTTTCGGTGGGAAATTTAAACTGTACGACGTCGGACATCACAGGATAGTTTTTCTATGTTTTTTGCATTTACCACGTTACCCCATGTTAAGCGGTTACTTGATCAGACGTTCATGACGCTCACCCATTAAAATCACCTGAATTGTTTGAGCGGATCTGTCATCACAGCTCCCGAGCTAGCGTATCTAATTCCGCTTAAGCCGGTGCTAGGGACCGTGTGGATACTTCATAGTTTCCACATGAACAGTTGCAATAAAAGCACGGCTGAGATAGTAAAGCGTCCGAGGATCCACCGTATTCTCGGGTCTGAATGTTAGCTGTAGATGAATAATTTCCTGTAGAGTCATATGCTTACTTTTTAGTCGCCTCTTGCATATCGCTCCAATATATAGCCCGTCCCACTCAAGCGAACTTGTTTACGAAATCTTGACGATTAAAGATCGTAGGTATTGGTAAGATACTCGCAAGTTATTCGTAAAGACATTCGCCATGATTCGTAAGTCATTCATCGTGTCGGTTTCATCGCCGCGCCAATTTCAAAATGTTCAAATAATTCGCCAAGCAATGCGATTTTGCCTTAAATCGCAAATATTCGTAATTTTATCGTAAATAATCGTAAGTCATCGTAACTACGTGATAATGCATCGTAATTAGGTCGTAATTTAATCGCCTTATTGGTAGCAGTTCCGTTAATAATCGTGAAAAGTGAAAAATAAGTACGAATAGTTACGATAACTTACGACAGGAAACGATGGTATACGAACTAATTATAAACATTTTCCGACGAATATACAAAAGTCGCACTTACTTTACGACAAAATCGCCGAATATATTGCTATTATTTGCGATAAATTGCGATAGCACTCACGACTATGGCGAGTCTTGTACAACTAATTTAAGATGACTTACGATTAAGTTACGAAATCGTTGCGAATTTAACGACTAGTTAGGAATAATCGTTGCCATAAACGAGGAGTTTGTTACTTTTATACAATGTTTTTTATCACAAATTTACCACAATCATGACACAATTTGCCACCTGACCCAAACTGTCATAAAAACGTCGTAAAAACGTCGTAAATCCTTCGTACGTATTCGCAACTGGGTGCGAATATCGCTAAATGTCGTAAAAGTATCGTATTTCTTCGTAACTGCATCGCAAACAGTCGTAATTATTCGTAAACATGTCGTATTTATTCAGCCCAAATGACGGGGAAACCGGCTTTTGTAAAGCGATTTATTACGACACATTATGACCGTTACATCGCAAAGTTTCCTAAACAAGTTCGCTTAAGTGGGACTGGGGCTTAAAACCATGTACCCTATCCATACATGTATCTCCAAAGTTAGCATATTTGAGCATCATTTTGCGATAGCTGTGTTCCCCCATTCTCTCTCTGTCAGAGTTTAATTGTAACGGCCTAAACTGTTGGTGTAACAATTAACCTGAATTGCGTACATATACCAAATGCCCATTCAGTCTTAATTGATGTTGATCGAAGCGAAGAGCCATTATCTGCATACGAGAGCCATACACAGTAGGATGTATACAATCTGATATCATGAGAATGTGTTTCATCGGCCCCCTATTCCCTGGTGGGCTAGAATTACGACCATCGGATCCGTATTCCCTAGTGGGCTAGAATAACGATCATCGGATCCCTATTCCCTGGTGGGCTAGAATAACGATCATCAGATCCCTATTCCCTGGTGGACTAGAATAACGATCATCGGATCCCTATTCCCTGGCGGGCTAGAATAACGATCATCAGATCCCTATTCCCTGGTGGACTAGAATAACGATCATCGGATCCTTATTCCCTGGTGGGCTAGAATAACGATCATCAGATCCCTATTCCCTGGTGGACTAGAATAACGATCATCGGATCCCTATTTCCTGGTGAGTTAGAATTACGATCACTGGATCCCTATTCTCTGGTGAGCTAGAATTACGATCATCATATTCCCTGGTGGGCTAGAATAACGATCATCGGATCCCTATTCCCTGGTGGGCTAGAATAACGATCATCGGATCCCTATTCCCTGGTGGGCTAGAATAACGATCATCGGATCCCTATTTCCTGGTGAGTTAGAATTACGATCACCGGATCCCTATTCCCTGGTGAGCTAGAATTACGAGCATCATATTCCCTGGTGGGCTAGAATGACGATCATCAGATCCCTATTCCCTGGTGGGCTAGAATAACGATCATCGGATCCCTATTTCCTGGTGAGTTAGAATTACGATCACCGGATCCCTATTCCCCGGTGAGCTAGAATTACGATCATCTTATTCCCTGGTGGGCTAGAATAACGATCATCGGATCCCTATTCCCTGGTGGGCTACAATTACGATCTTCGGATACCTATTCTCTGGTGGACTAGAATTACGAGCATCATATTCCCTGGTGGGCTAGAATAACGATCATCGGATCCCTATTTCCTGGTGAGTTAGAATTACGATCACCGGATCCCTATTCCCTGGTGAGCTAGAATTACGATCATCATATTCCCTGGTGGGCTAGAATAACGATCATCGGATCCCTATTTCCTGGTGAGTTAGAATTACGATCACCGGATCCCTATTCCCTGGTGAGCTAGAATTACGATCATCATATTCCCTGGTGGGCTAGAATAACGATCATCGGATCCCTATTCCCTGGTGGGCTACAATTACGATCTTCGGATACCTATTCCCTGGTGAGCTAGAATTACGAGCATCATATTCCCTGGTGGGCTAGAATAACGATCATCGGTTCCATATTTCCTGGTGAGCTAGAATTACGATCATCGAGTCCCTATTCCCTGGTGGGCTAGAATTACGATCATCAGATCCATATTCCCTGGTGGGCTAGAATTACGATCAACGGATCCCTATTCCCTGGTGGGCTAGAATTACGATCATCGGATCCATATTCCCTGGTGGGCTAGAATTACGATCAACGGATCCCTATTCCCTGGTGGGCTAGAATTACGATCATCGGATTCATATTCCCTGGTGGGCTAGAATTACGATCAACGGATCCCTATTCCCTGGTGGGCTAGAATTACGATCATCGGATCCATATTCCCTCGTGGGCTAGAATTACGATCATCGGATCCATATTCCCTGGTGGGCTAGAATTACGATCACCTGATCCCTATTTCCTGGTGAGCTAGAATTACGATCATCATATTCCCTGGTGGGCTAGAATAACGATCATCGGATCCCTATTCCCTGGTGGGCTACAATTACGATCTTCGGATACCTATTCCCTGGTGAGCTAGAATTACGAGCATCATATTCCCTGGTGGGCTAGAATTACGATCATCGGATCTCTATTCCCTGTTGGGCTAGAATTACGATCATCGGATCCCTATTCCCTGGTGGGCTAGAATTACGATCATCGGATCCCTATTCCCTGGTGGACAAGAATTACGATCATCGGATTCCTATTCCCTGGTGGGCTAGAATTACGATCATCCGATCCCTATTCCCTGGTGGGCTAGAATTACGATCATCGGAACCCTATTCCCTGGTGGACTAGAATTACGATCATCGGATCCCTGTTCCCTGGTGGGCTAGAATTACGATCATCGGAACCTGTTCCCTGGTGGGCTAGAATTACGATCATCGGATCCCTATTCCCTGGTGGGCTAGAATTACGATCATCGGATCCCTATTCCCTGGTATGCTAGAGTTACGATCATCGGATCCCTATTCCCTGGTGGACTAGAATTACTATCATCGGATCCCTATTCCCCGGTGGGCTACAATTACGATCATCGGATCCCTATTTTCTGGTGAGCTAGAATTACGATCACCGGATCACTATTCCCTGGTGGGCTAGAATTACGATCAACGGATCCCTATTTCCTGGTGGGCTAGAATTACGATCACCGGATCACTATTCCCTGGTGGGCTAGAATTACGATCAACGGATCCCTATTCCATGATGGGCTAGAATTACGATCATCGGATCCCTATTCCCTGGTGGGCTAGAATTACGATCATCGGATCCCTATTCCCTGGTGGCCTAGATTTACGATCATCGGATCTCTATTCCCTGTTAGGCTAGAATTACGATCGGATCCCTATTCCCTGGTGGGCTAGAATTACGATCATCATATTCCATGGTGGGCTAGAATAACGATCACCGGATCCCTATTCCCTGGTGGACTAGAATTACGACCATCGGATCCCTATTCCCTGGTGGGCTAGAATTACGATCATCGGATCTCTATTCCCTGTTAGGCTAGAATTACGATCGGATCCCTATTCCCTGGTGGGCTAGAATTACGATCTTCGGATACCTATTCCCGGGTGGGCTAGAATTACGATCATCATATTCCATGGTGGGCTAGAATAACGATCATCGGATCCCTATTCCATGGTGGGCTAGAATTACGATCATCGGACCCTATTCCCTGGTGGGCTAGAATAACGATCATCAGATCCCTATTCCCTGATGGGCTAGAGTAACGATCGTCGGATCCCTATTCCCTGGTGGGCTAGAATTACGATCATCGGACCCTATTCCCTGGTGGTTAGAATAACGATCATCAGATCCCTATTCCCTGGTGGGCTAGAGTAACGATCGTCGGATCCCTATTCCCTGATGGGCTAGAATTACGATGTAGTCTATGAACAAAACAACGAGGTTTCTGGCAGCAGAGCCTGAAGGAATTAGTGTGGAGTAGTAGGGAAAGGCTATATCTCTTATTATTTATTAGGCTGTGGCGTCAGGGATGATGCCACATCCGGGTCAAAACACACTTTTGGGTCAAAGGTCACTCCCGGCGATGCCATCACTGTCGGGACACGGGAGAGCCGGTATCAATTTGCGCATGCGCAGTTGGAAATAGTAGAACAGAGGCATTTCAGGTGGAGCGTATGGGATCTACAGCTGTAGTCTAGCATGATGGGTAATTTTCCCCGTACAAAATGCAGAACACGGATTGTTTACCCAAACGTGCGGAAAAGACGGACTGTACATCCGTATGATGGGATTAGGCGAGCAGCTATACATATATACAAATATACATACATATATGACATAGGATGAGCATGGAGGTTCTCGTGGGTTAGACTCAGCTTGGAAAGCTCTTTCCTCGATATGTCCAGGCGCTCGTCGTGGGGTACCCATTTTGGGGGGCATAAAAGTTCCAAGCTCGGGACTCCCATTCATTTCTGGACGGCTTTGTGCGTACGAAGGGGTACCAAGATAATTCTTCTTTACATTCATTTATATCTCCCCCTGCTCTCTCATTATTATTTATTATTTAATTATTTATTTTAATATTTAGAGCTGTAAAGGAGTTTAAATGAACTAAGAAATGTACCGTGAAATTTAAATAAAACATTGAATTGATGGGCCGCGAAATCCGTATGGGAAGCGGCCCTTAAGCTACAATTTCAATCAAAAAACTCCCGTTCATTTCAGGGCCTCAAGAGCGTGGAATCCACTTCAGGATAGTGGATCATCTCGTATGTGCTTTTCTCAGCCTAATTCCCGAGGTGTTCCTCTACATGTATGATAACACCCTTTCAGTCAGGCGAATTCGAACTCTAATTATTCTAATTACCGGTACTGATATCCCAACAAAAATTGAGGAAACTGGAGAAAATTGAACATCTTATTTGTAAGGCCCCATTAAACATCTATGCTCAATGCTATCACATTACAAAGGAAAACAAAATAAGAAAACCTTGAATCTGAATCCACAACAGCATATCATAACGAGCACTAGACCAGATGGGAGCTTGAAGCTTCGATGGTGGAGCTTGGAACTCGAAGATGGAGCTTGGAACTCAGAGATGGAGCTTGAGAAAGCTGGAGCTTGAAACTTCGGAGCTGGAACTTGGAACTACGGAGCTGGAACTTGGAACTTGGGAACTTTGAAACTTGAATTAGGCTGTCCCATTTCTATTCGTTGTACAAGCATATCAGCTTAGCGGATCAGCTGTAGCCCAAGGTTTATTTTATTTTACTCAATGCAAATACCAAGGCCGGTATTTTGCTCCAAAGTTCAACGCATAGGTCTAGTTTGGAGATGTTCATGTAGATAGAAATATATAATCACCCGTAATTATTATGGACTTATTTCGAGGTATATTACGTTAGTTGGCAATGGTGGACTGTACCTATATTCCAAACTGGTACGGGGAACACCTGCAGATTCAAGTTCAAATTCACATTACCGGGTGGTGAATGAATCTCAGCCACGTGTATTATATTTGTATTCGCGAGAGCGTTTTCTTGAGCCGCGATAAAACGCGATAAAGAATTTTGTATAGATATATTATATATACCTAGTGGGTCCTTTAGGAACCTTCATGTCAATTACCGGCCTCCCTTCAAAGCCACCGCCTGTGAATATAAACTGTGCATATGAGCTCGCCCTCGTCGCCAGGAGAGCGCGTCTAATAATTCCCATATCCTGTGGGGTAGGTGGGCTTCGTTGTGTACGTTTAAGGGCGTAAAACGTTATCAAAAAAAAGTTTTACCATTTGATAATCTGGGTAGATTTTAATCCGATTGAACAGTTTTTCTGAATACATAAAGGCCTCTCATCTCCCTAGTATAATCCGTGGCGTGTCCGACTCCTACTCCTCCTCCTCCGCTTTACTCACTGCACAGCCAGCGGGTCGCATAGGCGTGGCGCGGGATAGGTTGGGGCGAGAGACCTGGGGTTTTCGCTACCTGAGACTCCATGGGCCAGGCTTGCAGCCTACAGTAGAATGGATTGACTGCGCATGCGCGATGAGTAGTAGTATAGAAAGGGCACGCGATCTCCCTATCCATATAGGTCTGGCGCGGGATAGGGTGGGGCGAGAGACCTGGGGTTTTCGCTACCTGAGATTCCATGGGCCAGGCTTGCACCCTACAGTAGAATTGGTCGACTGCGCATGCGCGATGAGTAGTGCGTGACGAGTAGTATAGAATTGGCACACGATCTCCCTATCCCATGGGGGTGAATGAGCCATGGGGGTGAATGAGCACTCGTAATATTAATACATGTACCTCCTATTCATCATTAATCAAATACACTTAATTCATGTGTGTTTTTATAACTCTGCGTTTTTGTGTTCGCGATAATTATATACATCGAATCAGCCTGAGATATCAAAGTACGATTTCGCTTCGGAACAATATGTACCGGCCTAGGATTATGATAATATAGGCTTAGGATGAACCTAACCTCAGCATGATAAAATAAATTCAGAATGATGTCCCGATGGGCGGGACATTAAGCGGTAGAAAAACGGGGCAGGTGATTTGTTTGCACTTTTTCACCGCAGGTTGTTGACAGTGTAAAGTGGCGTTAAATCCAGTCTCTTCAGATTCGTGTAAGGGTAAGAAACTTTAATTTGCTTCGGTATAATGTACAAACCACAGAACATTATCTCTGACCGACAATTAAAAACGGAGACAAAGATATCTGTCTCAAAGTTATAAACACGTTTTTTTCTTATACATTTTAGTATGATTTTTTAAAATATATTTTATATAAGAATCAAAGTGATATTTTGATGCAAGTCTCGACATATATACCGATATATGCCGGTGTGGTGACACTGAATATATCGTTAGTCTAGATTTGGTTCAAGGTGTCATGTCACCCATAACAAGATACGGAAGTTCACACGTGGGAAGTTTTGTCCCCTATCAGTGAAAACCAGTTCTGATATCATGAACCTTTACCTAGACTCTGATTGGTCCGATTTATTTCAAAATTGTCCATATTCTCCTCGGACCAATGGGAATCCAGAATTTCTCTTTTAAAATTTGAATTGACCAAACAAGCGCTTTGAAACTGGAGGATATCCAGTGATGCAAAGCTGTTAATATAAAACTCTGTCCGTGTCCGGTCCACTGGGATGTGGATTGGAAATGTCTTGGCAAAACCCTTCTTTACTATCCAAATCGGTAAACTGGACCACCGTACACTGTCAGAAGGGTTGGGTCAAATTGACCCGGTATTCTGGGGTATAGATGTGACAGACCCAAAGCAATTGAGTCAAAGGACATCGCACGCTATGGCGGCTTTTTGGCCCCCTTTTCAACTTTTACCAGTCCGACCATTACAAATCACGTGACTTCAGTGAGATTGGGTGGACTGCCAAATATCTTACAAGCACTGCCGCATGAGTAAGGCCATACTGTTCTCATTCAGCGTTTCACGTTAATCTGGCGAGAACAGTTGAAACTTCATTAATCTAAAAAACGTTGATTCGTCGATGGCAGATCGATACATGTTGATAGTGTTAATATTTGCATCAGCTATGTATATATTATATCACGAAGTGTACCACGAATATCAATGAGAACATAATATCATCCGACAATAATGCGACATCTTCGATCTTCCGCTTCCTGCTTCTACCACCTTGATTCCCCATCCTGTAGAGTAATGTCGAGATTTCATCAACATCCATGTCTGTGAAATGTCGACACCGATTCGCTCATCTTTTTTCATTCGAGATGTTTGGAGCAACAGCTACAACCGTCGCGAACCAACACACCTTGCCGCCAAAAAAAAATCCAATCGAACCGACCCTGGTATCACCACAAATCTAAACCTACTGCACTTGCAAAGAGTACACCGTCGGTGACTTTTGGCGCACGATAGTACTGGCAATGTTATTACTTTGGAGACTTCTTGCTTGGCACCGCTTGACGTTCCTTCAGCTAATAGGGCTTGGTGTGTCGTAGTATCAATCGGACATCCAGTTCTCTTCTGAATGGTAAAACCTCTGTCGGCATGAGTTGCAAATCAAACAAGCATGCGAATGCGGTATATTACCTCAGTCTGAGTGCTCAACAGATATTTTGCGCATTTGGCCTTTTTTTCTTCGCTTGTCACAGCATGCACACACCGACCATACCATTGTCGATTTCACCTTTATTTAGCCTGATACAGAATCGTATATGTTTCAAGCTTACAGATAGAAGTTATATTTATAAACTCCGACTTACGTACAATATTCCTTGCTTTATTTGCAGGTAAATTAGTTTTTTTCATGCTGAGCTACTTTTATAACGGTGCCGTACACATATTCGTAAATGCACAGGAAAATAATATCTTCAAAATCCATATTATTTTTCCAGGAGTGGCTACTATATCTATGTAAATAATAACTGTGTTCTTTCTCGTGTTCTGAATCTGCGTCGAAGTGGGGGACGGGAGTGACAATAAATTATGACGAGAAAAAATACGGTCAGCCTTTTATGGGATTCGAACTCGATCGAGACCGACAAGAAGTTAAAAAATAGCGCGCTCTTATCCATTACACTACCGCGCAATGCGACAGCCGTGCTGTTCTCAATTATGCCATTTAATGTCCAGCACTCCACGTGAAAGAATACATCTAACAAAGTTTTAATTTTACATATGAAGCCAGTCGAGAACCAAAATCATCTTTGGACAACTACTAGATATTGACTCAACAAATATTTTTTTGTAAAGTTTGTTTTGGTTCTCGACTGGCTTCATAAGTTTATAGAGAAAATAAGGTAGATATTTTACCCCAAAACAGACGATTTTGCACGAATACACTTCTTCAATGGGTTGTTATTCAAGAACGCCAAGACCTAGTTCCTGGCAATTACTCTGAAGATACAAGATAATATTCTTTAAGCTAACGGAAAATTTCTTTCGTACGCGATATTTCATTTTGGCACTCCAACCCGCACCTCATGGGGGCCAAATCCTCATCAAACCGCGCCAGGTCCTTTCATTTTGAACCAACTATACCAGTAATTTCGTACAACCACTTAGCCTACATTTACCAAGATAATAGTATTGACTCGAAATTCAAGTTTCATCGGTTGTCTTGATGACGTGAAATAACGTAGTCTTTGCAGGTTGGGTTTTCAACAAAATTTCGTTTCTTTTCCCTCTTTTTTTTCTGTTTGAAACTATACATAATGAGAAATAGAACCATTATTTCAGGCGAAATATAATAGATTCATGCATCTTTTAATAGCAGTCAAACATATGATAAACGAGAGGTTCCGATTATGCCAGATTCCCAAGATCCTGTGCTCCTCAAAATTGTCCGATGGTATAGCCTACTCCCCTTTTTTACCTCCGTCGATCAGACGGAGGTCTAGGAGAGCAACGTGAAATCTCCCGCCAAATAATTGTCATATGGGGAACCCACGACTCGTGTGATTTCCAATAGGGATTGCCATGGTTCCCGACGAAATTTTGAAAAGTTTTTGGACACAAATGAATGCTTACGTCACAACAGGTGTGTATCCTTTGCAGCGCTTCCACCGGGTCTCTTTATTCGAGGGTACTAAATTCGCGCGAGATAGCGACTGAAAAAATATATCTTCCCATGCTTCAATCGTTATCTGTGAATCCGATCAACAACCTAGCCGGATAATCTGTCAAAAATTATCCGTCGTCTGGGTAAGGTTGATGGGTCATCGGAAGCTCGAACTGTGATACAGGCAAAAACTGTTGTTGTTGTAGTCTGGAAAAATAACTCTGCCTCACGAGGCGCTCTCTCGGCTTTTTCTTTGCCTTTTGTTTGAAGATGGGGGGGGGGAGATAGCGACTGGAAATATATATCTTCCCATAATTCCACGGAAAAGCGGATATTGCTAAACAGCCCTTTTTCGCATAAAATGCACTCCACATTCTGTCGTAGACCCTATATTAGCATGCTGTTTGTTCTATTCGCTTCCTATGATCCCCGGGAACAAGCCAATAATAGAGAAGATGTGTTTTAATAGCGAAATATTTTTCCCGCAATTTTTTAACATGAAGAACTCGGGAAATTCTAAATTGTCAAAGAAGAAAAATTGCACTTTACTGAAAACTATACTATTTTGAAACATCTGCAGAAAAGATATGCATGTGGCGGGAGCTGTATACCTTGGTAAAAATAAGAGGTCAGAGTTTTAATTTTCTAAGTAGAAGAGATAAATTCACTCTAGGAATATTTTTTTGAAGAAAATGTGTAATTAATAAAGCACTTTTACCGATAAGATTTAAAAAGCGCACTCGTGATTCCATCACGATTTTTTGTCGATTCCGTCACGGACTAGATTTAACCCCTGGGATGATCCAGTCGCGTTTTTCTCTCGATGAAAAAAATCTTATCATCCTTGGGTACTGTATGTTAGTAAGAGATGTCATATAAGAATAGTCAGATTGAAACAGAGCAGCAAAAAAATAGAGTCAACACTAGTCAAGAGTCATGTCCGTTTCAGGTGATTCCGTCACGAACATGATTTACTGAAAATGCTGGATCATCTGTAGATTTTTCATGGATCCGTAAACAGATGTCATATAGAATAGCAAACTAAACTTGAAACTACATGGGTATGCCCACGGAACTTCC
This sequence comes from Hanleya hanleyi, assembly GCA_036873755.1. Lineage (NCBI taxonomy): Eukaryota > Metazoa > Mollusca > Polyplacophora > Lepidopleurida > Hanleyidae > Hanleya > Hanleya hanleyi. Next base: position 22,977 of record JAVTVY010007398.1, on the reverse strand, counting down.
GAGTACATGACTTTGAATAAAGAAAAAGTCTTCCCAACGGTGATTCCGTCACGGTGGAATTCATGATCTGTGAATCCGATCAACAACCTAGCCGGACAATCTGTCAAAAATTATCCGTCGTCTGGGGGTTGAAGGGTAATCGGAAGCTCGGACTGTGATACAGGCAAAAACTGTTGTTGTTGTAGTCTAGAAAAATAACTGGCATGCACTCTATGGAGAAGGGCCTCGTGAGGCACAAAGTGCAATTTTTTGTTGTTGTTTATCTGCAAATCCGCTCAACTCGATGGGTATCTTTCACTTGTTCTCACAGTTGCCTGGCCTGTGTGATATTGGGTGGTCGAAGTCTACGTATAGTTTTTTTCAATAAATTATGGAAATTAATATAAACATATATACAGATATTTTTTTAAATAGATTTTTTTATAAGTGTATTTCTCTTTCATCTTTGGCTCAATTAAAGTCATTGTCTAAAATGTGAAGCCGAGTTAATACAGTTTTTAATTATCTACCAAACCCTGTCCTCTATGACATAGAATAAAATAGAAGTTGGGAATAGAACCGCTCAACACAGTCATTTCTAAACATCAAGTTGTACATAAGTATTTTTACTTACTCTGTTCAAGCTGAGGGCATTTTTGTGGCTTTTGAAAATTTTGAGATTTTTGCGAGTCTGTCCATATTTACCTAAGCGACGTCCAAGCGAGCTAATGTACGCGCGTTATATTCATATCAAGTATAGTGCGGCTTGTGTTCAATGAGGCTTGGAATGTTTATACAATTACTTTTCTTCTCACTGTTACACAATAAATATTTGCTGCGTGGAATCCAGTCATTTGTTCCATAGGGCAATATTCTCATCAGCCATCACCATTCAATGTCAATGTGATACATGTACAAGTCCATGGTCATTGATACAGGAAGGTGAAGGCGAAGGTGACCTGTAACACCAGTATACAAAATTATACCGAGCGCATTGAATCCTCATCATATGATGTTGAGAGACAGATCAGAACGAAGTGTCGGTGATATCAGGTGTGTTTTGAAGAGCATTCTCTCATCAATGATGATGCTATACTGTACATGTACACATACAAAATATGAAGTGTTGCTGTGTTGGGCCTATAGCACAAAATCACAAGCAAGTTGGTACAACTAGGCACACAGGGTCTCATTTCTGTCGCTATTACGTGTTGATTTGGGTGAGGGGATCCTCTCATGGGGAGGTGTGGGTGGGATGGGGCCTAATGTCTCAAGCACTTTTCCAGGTTTTCCATCAATATACTCTATTCCATACCCCAATATTTCAAGCACGTCAAATCAAACAAAAATTATTTGCTGGGAATGTGACTTTCACATCCCTGTCTGGACATGCTAGTGAGGAACCCTCAATCCCAGATTAATTACCATTGATGAAGCTAACGTCCAACAAATGCAAAATTGAGCTTGGCATCCGGCCGTATGTTATTCAGTGATGTATTACGCTACGGACCCTGTTGCCTCGACGGAGGTCTTTGCGCTCATCCAGCGCTTGTTTCTTCAAGGTTCAAATTGATCGTGCGTTGTCAATATAAATAGCAGTTTCATGCCAAGTGACCAGCTTCTTCCCAGTGTTTGTTCTGTCTGATTCCGTATTAATTCCAGCAAAGATCAGCACAGTCTTCATGAATTATTGGTTTCATATGATCCACCTATATTTTTCAATAATAAAACGTTAATTAGCGGCGGAAATTGCCGAGCTTAGCACCCACAAATTAAAACAATTTAGCTTAGTTAATGCATTAATGCAACAGCTTACGCATTAATGAATTGAACTTTTCTTGCGCAGGTGTTAGAAGTTGAATTTGCATTAAACTTATGAGAAGAGAGAAGTTTGATATCAACGCCACTATTTGAGTGAACAAATTCCAATAAGTCGTCTCACGAGACGCTCGAGGGGAAGGTGAGAAGGTATGTTCACCAGTTTGTCCACTAGATGGCGCTTTTACTTTCTATCGTATGTTATGAACATTATTCGAATCAATATATTTTGCCATTCACCTCAATTCCCACAGAAACACATAACATTTAAAACAATACACACACACATATAGATGCGAGATGAACGGTCCCATCATTGGAGACGTGGTATTTGTTGGAACACCCACAGACGCCATTAGCGCTATAAACGTTCATGCAATGATAATGAACGGGAATGTTAATATGTTTATGTAGCTGCAGTGAAAGATCAAAAGAATATCATTTCGAATTTTCAATTAGAAAGCCACACCGGTACATCAATTTGGGAAATATTATATCTTTGTTACAGGTACCTTATATGACACGAGCCAGTATATGCCAAATATTAACGAAGCCCCCAAGAGTGCAATGTCGTCCAGAAACGTGTGACATTTAAGCCTACTGATGTTAATGAACCGGTACAGATATACAGACGAAGTGCCTCCTGAGTTTCGAAAACATTTCAGAAATGACATTAAACTTAGTCATTGGAGCTGTGGTATTTATTGAACTATCCTTTGAAGCCATTAGTACCATCGTTGTGTAAATTATTTGTTTCGGTCTGTTGGGAATTTACCGACCCTCACGATGAAAATGCCAGTTTTCGACTGAATTAAGTGAAAAGTCAAAAGTATTTCCCATAGATACATAGCTATCGACTTTTCAAATGACAAAAAGCTACACCTCGGTGTCCAATATCAATGGAAGGCCCGGGAGATTGGTATACGGTAACTGCGCACGTGTCAGCAACAATAACTGGAATGAAGTTTTAGGAACTAACTAATCACTTTAAAAGTTCGGATATTACTTTTCATATGTTTTGACGTGTATACAGTGCATTTATACACGAGGTACTCGAAAACTAACGTTTTATTAAACACATCTTTTGGAAAAATAAAGAAATAGAAATCCACGGGTGTATGTTACACCGGTACACATATTGCACATTTGATTTCTGCGTATGATCTTCCGGCCAGTCACCATTAACTCCATCGAATGACGGCGCTAAGCTGCACAGATTAGTCACTTGGTAATAGTACTAAAATACCCGAAGTGTATGACATCTACTGAGTGATAATCGTAATCATTAGGGACTTATTTCGAGGTATATTATGTTAGTTGGCAATCGTGGATTGGTCATATATATTCCAAACTGATACGGAGAAAACCCGCAGATTTAAATTCAAATTTACCAGTACCGGGTGCTGAATGAAGTACCGGACGATATAAGCAAACAAAATGATGGGAGAATACTGACTGTATTATATTACTAGTTGCGAGAGTGTTTTTCTTGAGCCACGATAAAAACACGATAAAGAAATATTTATGCGAGCTACAGGATTGGTCATAGACTGAGCTAGGTTTGCTAAATAAAGAAAGGAACACCGAAATACCAGGTTTGCAGTTTAGGTCATTTATTGAAAATGACAAAGATCCAAATAAATATAAAAAGGGGGCATGGACAATGGAAACGAAATGTTAGGTATTATGTTATGTACTTAAACATGCCCCAAATAGAAAATAGCAAAGGTGGGGAGCGGAAACAGGCCACCGATAACGGGTCACTGTTATCACCCCACCCGAAGTCTCTGACCAATCCTTCACAACGAGAGAGTAAAATGTTAGTAAGGGGAAACAACCCACAGGGGAGAAATGAAAATACCTACATGGATTAGATGATGGGAACGAGAACAGGCGAATACTGACCTCGAATTTATGTTGACTCCTGAAAGCACAAACAATAACCTTTCACACAATAATAAAACTGAGTGCTTTGAAGGTACATAGTTATCTCGGATGAAAATAAGCACCAATACTCAATGAAAATTGTGTAGAATGAACAAACATGAGCAGGCAATTACTACTCATCTTAGATTTCTAAGGGCATTTCACGTTTCACTAAACACTACCCTTAGATTCCCGCTGTGATTCGGCATGTATTTCACACGGCGCCATCTATCTAGAGGGAGATAATCCAGTTCGAAAGTTGTACCCAAAGCATGAGGTAAAATGTCGGCCCCATTTTAACGAGCCAATGAAATTATCTGTATTCAAATATTGCTCAGACATGCAGACGTGTCAGTTTCACGAGGGGCAAGACTGGGGGAGTCTACGCGAGACCAAAACGAAGTTGTGCGAATTAGCTACTTTATTTCTCACTCTAGTGGAGCATGCTTCTTTGTTTATCTTAAGAAAAATCATATTACAAACGGCCTAACATATTTGAAAACAAAATAAAATCGGCGGCAGACCACAGAAAAATGATATGCTTTTTATTTTGTGATGGGGGCACTTCGAGGCCCACCATGGGATCATTTTAATCGATCGCTTTTTGGAGGTGTGTCTTCGTTGTATGAATGTGATTGCACCGATGTCAGATATAACGGGACCAGTCGGATGTGACCATTTGGGAAACGCCCTATTACACTCAGAATAGCACCCGTTACCGCATGGCTACGAGCAGAAGTTTCTACGTATGCGTATGCGTTCGGATGATGTTACTACTGTACTCTTAACACTCCTTTGTGTATCCAACTTAATGCAGGAAACAGGCAATTACTGAAATCCTGCACAGCTAACATATTTAACAATGACTACACAGATCAATGCATTCATAGAATTTTAACTAACAATGAACGAATGGCGAACTAACATCGCAAAACAATGTGTGATTGTAGTTGATAGCATATTCAGTAGATACTGACCGGTAGGACGAAGGAGTAGCAACTATAGTACGAATATAAACAAATTAACCATTACGTGAATGTTACTAAAGTCTGATAGCAGTTTTGCTCAGTATACTTAGGGAAAGAGCACAATTACTTCTTCTTCTTTTTTTCAGGTTAAGCCCTGGACGTACCACTGGGCATTTATTCCGTATCAGTGACCACGTATTTACATAGAAAAGCCCTTACAGATCCACGTGGTCATGGAGTAGACAGGGCGTGGCTTGAAAAATGTGCAAACATGAGATGGTTTTAATATCAATGCATTCAGAGATCAACATGACAGTTTGACAGTAAATAAAATACACCGTCACTCTCTCTCCCCCCGCCCCCCGCGCTCACATATATATCATTTTGACATTAAATAAAATACAGTCACTCTCTCACCGCGCACATATTATAACTGGCCTGTTGCGAAAGCGTCTGAACTCTGTTTACATAGAAATGCCCTTACAGGTCCACGTGGTCATGGAGTAGACAGGGCGTGGTTTGAAAAATGTGCAAACATGAGATGGGTTTAATATGCATTCAGAGATGAACATGATCAAAAATGTTTGACAGTAAATAAAATACACCGTCACTCTCTGCACAATTACAATTGGGGATGAGAAAAAAGTTAGAGTTGTGTCCCTTGCTTTAGATTATCACGTTAAGACATGTAAGAAGGAGATCCACCTTTTATGCTACATGTATACATGATGTGGCAATGAAGCAGGCAAAACTGAACTTCCGAATACCACATAGGAATATTTTATGCAGCTAGAGGGAGAGTCTGATTACAACTGAAACTTTGCAGTATTTTAAATGGTCACAAACTGAGAGGCACTACTTTGAGCAATCCTACATTAAAATACATCAATCCTGACGTAATGATCGATGCTTGAACTCATCAGATTTCCAGCGACCCATTTTGTTAACAACCGATTCAAGGATTCCCTGAGAAATTTCAGTTGTGGCACTTCCCAATCTAGAGCTGTGAGATTTGTAAGTCTTTGTATCTAAACCAGCAAATGTGAGAGTGTTTTTGAGCACATGAGTAAAGTATCCATAAGATACTGGGGAACCATCACTGAATTGAAAAAGTGTACCAGTAGAGTGGCGTGAAAAATTCAGGTAACGCTTTAAAGCCCTGACTGGACACAATAATGGGTTACGATATACCGGAAGATTGATCAATACTGGGCGCAAATCACTGTTTTTAAAGTGTCGGATTGATACAGTCATGCCCAAAAGCTGTGAAGATTGTATCTCAAATTCAATGTTGGAAATTTGGAGGATATCGGATTTGTTTCCTGTGTGACTTACAGTGAATTCTCCACAGCGCAGGAAAGCATGGAATGCTAAGAGGAACATCGCCTTGAACATAGTTTTGAGAGCGTACGATGAGAGGACATGATCTATTGATCGAATCAATTTTTCAAGGATGGGTAATGTGATAGGAAGCCGAACATCTGCAGTTGATCTCGATTTGTGTACCCCTTTCAGGACTTTGCGGAGAAGAAAATTGTCCGAGGGGTCTGGAAAACCATCTAATTTGTGTACGAACTTGATAGCAGATATATAGGAATAAATGGTTGATGAACTGAAATTTTGCAGAAACAGGAATGCTACATAATTGGCCAAAATTTTTGGGGTTGCTGGAAAAACTGGAAGCCCAGGGAAATTTGAGTTATGAAATGAGATAAAATGATTGACCATATGTCGGTAGGATTGACCATGTGTCGGTAGGATTGACCATGTGTCGGTAGGATGGCATTGTACTCTGTGAGATGGATGAGCGAAGTAATTCTTCAGTTACAACTTGTAAATCTGGGATGGAATAGTGACCGGTTGTTTGGCAAGCCATGGTGCTAGAAGCAGTGCCTCCTGGAAGTGGAAATGAGATAACTTGTCGGCTAGAATGTTAAATTTTCCAGGTATGTGTTTCGCGCGGAAGTAAACATTATGACGGAGAGATGACAACACCAATCTTCGAATGAGTTTCATGATAATCTTGTGTTTTGAGGATGTGCGGTTAAGAATTTCGACAAGTGCTGCATTGTCAGTCATGAAGAGAATTTTATGGTTGGCAAGTTTGGTATTCCTGGTATTGACAAGCCAGCCGCATATGTAGAGAAATAAAAAAATATTTTAAATAATTCTATTGGGCTATTTATTTTGTGTGGATTTATTAGAATATGCATGAGATAATTATGAGAATAGTAAGAAAGCCCTTCTAACGGAGAAATTTGACAGGAGACTACTGGATTGTAACTTTCGATATTTTCTGTAAAATTAATACGAAGCTGCGCATCTGAAAACCCCTCGGCTCTGGGCGCCAGCCATTCATAATGTATTCAATTTGAACCAAGACTTCAGGAACACCACGTAGTCAAGTAACAAATATAAAAATTATGAAAAAATTTGCAATCAGAAAGGGCCTCTAAGGTTTCCGTCCAATCAGAGAAACCGGTATGCATTCATTACATAAGAGTCTTGATGCATCAATGATGTAAACCAAATTTTACATCCAGCATTTGCAAGTTATCAGAGACAGAGATCATAATGATTTCGCATACATTAAAGATGGCCGCCCATCCTTTCCACCACTCAGAGGAACTGATGTGGTTATTCATTGCAAGTCTCTTGATACATGGATGCTGTATACCAAGTTTCATACAGAACTCTGAAATGGTATCAAAGATATACATCATTAAAGATTTTGCATAAATTAAAGATGGCCACCAAGGGTTCCGCCCAATCAGAAAAACGAGAACTGTCATTTATCGTAAGTCTATTGATGCATCGATGATGTATATCAAATTTTATATAGAGCACTTGAACAGTATCAGATATAGAGATCATTAATGATTTCGCATAAATTAAATATGGCCGGCCATCCTTCCCGCCACTCAGAGGAACTGATGTGGTTATACATTGCAGGTCTCTTGATACATTGATGCTGTATACCAAGTTTCGTATAAAACACTTGAATGGTATCAGAGATATATATCATTAAAGATTGTGCATAAATTAAAAATGGCCGCCAAGGTTTCCACCGAATCAGGGAAACTGGTTTGATCATTCCTTTGAAGTTTCTTGATGCATCGATGATCTAGACCAAGTTTAACACTGAACAGTGAAATGGTAGCCGAGATACACAAGATTAATGGTTTCGCATAAATTAAATATGGCCACCAAAGTTTTCAACCAATCGGGTCCAGATTCAATAGGGTTCTGGGTCATGAGCATATGGATGTGCAGTGCAAGTTTGGCACGCCTCGGGTAAGTCATTCTAAAGATATCTTGGTACCGAGAAAGCTGTGATGGTTTCGCATAAATTAACACTGAAATGGTATCAAAGATATACATCATTAAAGATTTTGCATAAATTAAAGATGGCCACCAAGGGTTCCGCCCAATCAGAAAAACGAGAACTGTCATTTATCCTAAGTCTATTGATGCATCGATGATGTATATCAAATTTGATATCGAGCACTTGAACAGTATCAGATATAGAGATCATTAATGATTTCGCATAAATTAAATATGGCCGGCCATCCTTCCCGCCACTCAGAGGAACTGATGTGGTTATACATTGCAGGTCTCTTGATACATTGATGCTGTATACCAAGTTTCGTATAAAACACTTGAATGGTATCAGAGATATATATCATTAAAGATTTTGCATAAATTAAAAATGGCCGCCAAGGTTTTCACCGAATCAGGGAAACTGGTTTGATCATTCCTTTGAAGTTTCTTGATGCATCGATGATCTAGACCAAGTTTAACACTGAACAGTGAAATGGTACCCGAGATACACAACATTAATGGTTTCGCATAAATTAAATATGGCCGCCAAAGTTTTCAACCAATCGGATCCAGATTCAATAGGGTTCTGGGTCATGAGCATATGGATGTGCAGTGCAAGTTTGGCATGCCTAGGGTAAGTCATTCTAAAGATATCTTGGTAACGAGAAAGCTGTGATGGTTTCGCATAAATTAAAGATGGCCGCCAAAGTTTCCACCCAATCAGGTCCAGATTCAATAGGGCTCTGGGTCATGGGCATATAGATGTACACTGCAAGTTTGGTGTGCCTAGGGTAAGTCGTTCTTAAGATATCTTGGTAACGAGAAAGGTGTGACGGACAGACGGACGTCCAGACGGACAGACGGTATGACGGGCGGAGGGACGGATGGACGGACGGACGTACATGACGACGACAATACCCTTCGGCCAAATTTTGGCCGAGGGTTAAAAATGAGAGTCCATGTGTCATGGGCGAGAAACAACCTACCGTTAATTTGTTCAAAAAAATTCTATTATTTATATATCTCGCCAAACAGTCGGCGAAACCCACCAACCATATCACGTATGCCGCCACTCCTCTGCTGGAAGCTACTGAATAGGTGTTATGGGTTCGAAAAAATAAATCAGTTGCAGGGTGGCGGCGATTGTGGCTATCCGAAGTGAGAAAATTTAAATGATCTGCCAAATAATAATTTTGTTCTTCATCTTCGGTAGTCGAGTAATTGAAATTTTCGGTCATTTCATCTGCCATATCTTCGTTTTCCATAATGAAGATCACGAAAACTTCACTTATTTCAACATGTTCATCTCTATTGGTGGCGCTATTATCTTCGACTGAGAGTTCCTCCACAGATGAACATTCGCTGTCCTCGACATATTTATCCCTCCTGTCGATAAACTCTTTCATTCTGTGGACTCCCCATGTCTGTCCATCTGGCATGACATCATCCACCCTCATAGATCCCATGTCAACTAAGAGCTCACGCGTGATGTTGCTGTTGTTAATCTACAAAATATGAATTTTTCTGAATGAAGTAAAGAAAAGTAAATATTACGGACAAATTTTTTTTTATATATTTATTTTGTATTTAATTAATATTTTAAAGAAAATGCCATCGCATGTTAATAATACACAGCGATTAATCGTCGCATCGGGCACCTTCGGATCCTTACCCAGTACTGCATTAGATGGTCCTTCACCCAGCAGATTACCAGTAGAGGAGGTTGGTGCTGACATGGATGGAGACGTGTTGTCGACAGGTTGTGGGACAGGCTCGTTGATATTCCTAGCATCTAGTAATTTCAGGACTTCTTGTGCAACCTCTGTCGCAGACGGACAGCTAGAACATGGCTGCTGTGGCTGTTGTGGTTGTTGTGCTGGGGAATTGCCCTTTTTAGACCGCTTCTGGCTGGATGGGCCACCCGCAGTCACCCACGATGTAGTCGCAGCTGCTCGTTTTGTCCTCTGGTTTCCCACCATCATTTAATGATGCTGAAAGTACACAAGGTAATAAGAAGAGAAGACCTGTTGATAACCAAGGTCAAATGCTACCCTAGCTAAATGCATCTTATAACTCTTGACCCCATCGATTAATGGTAAAACTAATGATGAGGCGTGGTAAAACTAAAACAGGTCACTTCCTCTCGATACCAAAACATGGGATCACTTCATACATGTACTGAACACCAGGGCGCGAAATAGAAAAATAATTATGGTTGCCCAAGGGCAACCTGCACCTCATTTTCAGGTTGCCCGGCTAATTTTTAAGTTGCCCGAAAATATATGTACTTTATTTGGACCCGAAATCAGACTAGACAAAACAAGTTTGATTCAACTTTGACAATCTGATGATCATGTATACACTAGACTATCGCTGAATCTTTTTGTTTGATCTCCAATTGGCAGTTCTAAACCTTTTTAACAACCAACGCAATGGCACCATTGCAGCAACAATTTGCCATGAAACCAAATCTAAGTAAGCTCATTTCATAACATTAATTTATGAAGTTATGAGAAATTTATGTAAGTGAAAGGCCAGGGTTCCTACAGCTATGACAGGATAGAATTTCAGGATTTTTTGTAGACAAATACGCTTTCAAATGACTCATTTTAATATTGTGTAATTGATAATTAATTGCACTACATCTATATAAAGAAAATGAAAAAAAATAAATAAATAAATTAAAAAATCTGTAGCAAGTAGCTATGAGCAAGATAAGTTGATATTTAAACTTCGTTTTAAATATGATAATGAATAAGTCAACTCATGGTGCCCATCTCCAGATGCTACTTTACAGGGGAGATAATCATGTAATGTTACTGTTAATGGGGGATAACTGTGAGCTAGAGGCTGGCCATGTGCAAATCACAAATTTTCAATGTTATCGCATCTAGCCTTGAGATAATAGTCATCAGAAAAGGATTAACAGTAAATTTTGTGAACCATCAACAAAGTCAACCTTGGATGTAGTTTCGTTATTGGCAACTGAATTATGCGGTGTCCAGTTTTCGTTACCGTACTTCAACATTCGGTTTGCCATCTTCCCAAGAACAAAACTGTTTGCCGACATCAAACTCTTTCAACACAGCCTTCTTTTCAGCCTAACGAATAATCCTTGTATGATATGAGACGATCGTGTCAACAGACTTGCAGACTTTTTCTGTTCTTTCACCAAAAAACGAGGTTGCCCGCCGGACCACCGTCTGCCATAAACAGGTTGCCCGAAAAAAATTCTACACTATATGGAACACATAGGATCACTTCATCCCTATGTTGTTACTGAAGAAAAAAAATATATATATAGCACCACTTCATCCATGTTGAAACCTTAATGAACATGGTATCACTTCATCTTTGTATTGGAACTATATGGAACACATAGTATTCCTTCATCTATGTGTGGTTACTGAAGAACAAGTGAGAAATGACTACATTGTAGTCAAAACCTGCGGCAGTGGCAATAATACAGTGAAAGACATATCAGCGGAGGTAGTGGTAATTGTAGAAAAAAGCGCCATCTGCCGGTGTTTTTATGCCAAGGGAAGTAATTTTCAACTTGTAACCCACAATTGTAGGGATTGCGTAATAGTTCTGATATCATATATATATATATTCACTTTCCCCATTCAAAATCCGACGATTTTGACTCGACCGTGCCGTCTATACTGAATTGACAGACGAACTCACCATGATCGCTCTGGCAATGTTTTGGTACAAGTATCGTGTATGCCAAGTTTCAAAACATTCGGTTCAGTCGTTACTTTTTGCAAATCAAAAAGGCTTTCAAATATTTGGAAATCCAAACAAATTTCGAGGATTTAGTCATAGCGCGAAAATCTTCGCTCTTCAGTCTCCATTATCGCTTAATTTGCCGATCAAAATGGAAAATTTATATTTCCTTCAAAGTCATTTTTCAATAAATTTAGTATCAGGTCTATCACTTCGATCTGTGAAACTACGGAATGGGATTTAAGGCTTTATCGAACTGTCCACGAGGCATAATGACACATTTTCACTATTCAAATTGAGGCCTGTTACAGTCTTGATATTCGATTAAAATAATTAATCAGGTTTCTGCATTTACGTTCGTTATCATCTGGGAAATTCCAGCGTGACTCAGGTTACATTCAGAGCCCCAAGAGCAAATTCAATTTGCTCAGATTTTAATATAAATGACATGTAATAACCCACATTCAGCAGTTATTTACTTCAGGGTGAGACCTAACCAATTACACAACCAGTTGATCGTCTAAGTTTAAATTGTAACTTTTATGTACAAAAACAAGAGCGTGACTCAGGTTACGAAAAAAAGACATGACCCCCAGACCACTATTGTTCAAACAAGATTTCTCTTCAAATTAATTGTTTGAGAGAATTCATCAAACTTTCATTAAACAAAGTACATCGGTAGCTAAATATTTGTGCAATATTGAACCTGATATATAATAGTAACAGGGAGATAATTAAAGAAGATCGCGTGACTCAGGTTACTGTGACTCAGGTTACAGTTTGTCCGGGGCTAAACACTGATGCAAAACTTTACTCAAAACAGAACATGCAACACTAGTAATACTGGAACAAAGCTATATGATAATTCTAAATGTATTTGGATAGAAGAAGTTGCTTTTTATCATGTTTAGTTGCAAGGAAATGAAATGACCCCTAGACCACTATAGTTCAAATGAGATTTCACTTTGAATTAATTATGTGAGAGAATTCATCAAATATTGATTAAACAAAGTACATCCATATTAAAATATATGTGTAATATTGAACTTGATATATAATAGCAACAGGGAGATAATTAAAGAAGATTGCGTGACTCAGGTTACCGTGACTCAGGTTACAGTTTGTCAGAATCTAATCGTTGACACAAAACTGTATTCAATACAGAATATGCAACACTATTAATATATGAAATGATGCTGCATGATAATTCTGAACATGTTTGGTTAGAATACACAGATTTTTATCATGCTAAGTTCATTATTACCTCTCCATCATTGCAGTATGATGGTCCAGTTTGTGGTACACATGATATGTGTAGTATTTCAGATGATAGGACTTAATCATTAAGACCAATTCAAAAGAAACAATTCAACTTGATGTGCCGTTCGATACACACATACACTCTAGAAGAACTTGCATAAATGCAAGCACATACATGTATTGCACCCAAAAGAATCCAAATGCAAATATCACACAACTAATGCCAGTTCTGGAGATGATTTGCCTACATTGTACATTGAATCTACGGTCTTCATTATCAATAGGAATGATTGGTGTAGTTTATATCTTGTTTCGAAGACAAATGTACATGAACGACAGAGAAGAGTTCAGCAATCCAACTCTTAATATCACTTAAGGTGCAGTGGAACTACATAGCACAAAATCCCAAATTAGGATATTATGCACAAATGTGTAGAGTCATACTTGAAGGTGGAAAAAATCGCAATATAACTGATCAAAATTTTGGTCTCAAATATGTATGTCATCAATGCATATGTATAGTAGTTTTTACAGCTGTAAAGTTGCAGTTATTTTCTTTGGATTATGTGTAATGAGATGCCCATCAAACGTGACTCAGGTTACACGTGACTCAGGTTACAATTTTCAAAGTACCAGCATTTTTTTTCTATTCAATATATATGAGCAGCTTTATCAGAAATGACTAAGGCATAAGTAAGACAAAGAAATTATGAAATATTTCTCTAATGCTGCTCAGGGATTTTTATCAGTTTAGAAACAAATCATTTTTCGTGACTCAGGTTACATCATATAACATGATAGCATACAACTGTGTATACTACATAAACTAAAGGGAATTTCAGCTACCTGCATTTTCTGGTTAAAGTACATGATTAGGCCAATGTATTGTAGACAATAGATAAAGATTTATTCAATAAAGTAAGAGTAGCCAAGATGACAAATCTACCTTATGATGAACAGAGAATTTTATGCTATTTTGCATGACATTTCATAAAAAAATAGAAGTCTATTAGTGGATTAAAACCCACATAAAATATTATTTCCACGAACTTAGGAATATAAACTATGTTATAGGAAAAGAATTAGTAGCATACCATTAGGTTTATTTTTTACTGATCATGTCCATGTTTACACGGAATTGCCCAACTGCGAACTAAATTGCTTGCCACTCTTTTCCACGCAGTAAGTCAATACCAAGACATGGTTTGTTTCTTCTATATAAATGATTAACTATTTCATTCTTAGGAAGTATCATCTCAACTGACATGTTCGGCCAAGTTTCGAAGGTTGCTAATTTTATTAATTTCTTTTCTTTAAAATCAAATTTTGCAAACAAGAAACATTTCTAGTCAGTATCTATGGATATCTTCCTATACTCAATTCGCGAATATGTTTGTCACTAAGTCATTCCGAAGGTGATTCATGTGCGAAGTTTCGGGGCTAGTTCACTAAACAAGGTCTGTGTGTAAGAGAATGATGTCGAATTCTCGTTATTATCTTTTGATACATCAAATTGTTGCATTCGCGAAAATGACTGCCAAGTTAAAGTCAATGCGAAAGGTATCTAAGTATCAAAATCAAACTCAAAACCCCCTCCAGGAAAACAAAGGCCATAGCTTTTGGCCACGAGGTCAACTAGATCGATTTTATGGCCAGTAACTGCTATATATGACGTAATTCCATACGCAAAACTGATTGACAAAGTAACGTACATTTTGTATAGAACCAGTAAATTCTAGCAGAAAAGGGCTCCGTCTTGAGAGAATGGTGTCAAATGCAATATGTTTCTGCGCATTGTTTGCTGATACACATAAGTATTGAATTTACGGAAGTGATTAATGCTATTCTAAAGGGATTCTGAGTGCGGAAGAGGACGGGAACATCAATACCAGCGAATCAAGGCCCTGGCTTGCGAGAATGAGGATAGAGGCTGTGGTCCGAAAGAGAATCATTCAAAATAGCTATTTGCAAAATGTCATGCTTGTAACCGAAAGTGCTCAATATAACTGCACGACTGCGAGGTATTGTTCGCCCACAGGGGTGTCTAACTCATTAAATACTACATAGTCATTTCTGTCCCTTCGAAGTGGGCTACCACTTGAAATTGTCCGGTAATGATTGAGTCCATCTGAATCCTTTCGTCGGCAAAATAAGCATTCAAGATTCAAGATTTTATTGTACAAACACCAGTCAAAGGCAGAGTACAAAATTTTAAGAGGAATACAACAAGAGAAACAATGGAACAGTGACATGAATATTAATATTTATATATATGTTATATCTGAGAGATATGTTATATCTGAGAGATATGTTATATCTGAGTGTTACCGTTGATATTAGAACCTTGATTTTTGGCATGAAGGTGCTTTAGGGGACTGTTACCAGCATGTTTCGAGCTGACCTACTTTTGATGAAAATCACTGGTGAATATAACTTGAGCCGTGCCCATCTTTATATAGGCAGGATTTCAACTGGGGGTCCAATAGTTCAGCGTACGTCAGAGTCCTAATGCCTACCCTACTTCTTATGTCCTGTGACGTTATTCACACTGGGCATGAAGGGGCATTAGGGGACTGCTGCCAGCATGTTTCGAGCTGACCTAATGTACTTTTGGTGAAAATTTCTGGTGATTTTTGATTAAAATCACTGATGATTCTAACTTGGGCCGTGCCCATCTTAATATTGGCAGGATTTCAACTGGCGGTCCAAGCGAGTCCTAATGCCTACCCTACTTCGTAGCCTAGGTCCTTTGACGTTATTCACACTATTCTCATGTATAATAAATCCAATCCGGAAATTAACGAAGCAATAATTAATTCCACCGAATATAGTTGCAAATGAATTCAAACGCGCTTGAAGACAGTGTTGTCATGTGAGATCGGAGGTTGAAAAGAAAAGTGTGGCAGAGATCACACTCTCTTAGCGCATGCGCATTTCAAAAGTCACAAGAAGAAGAACAAGAACAACAACAACAACAACAACAACGCGAGCCTCCCGTAGACCTGCGTGCCGCAGGTAAAAACATAGGATCTCTTCGTCCATGTTGATACTTTATAAGAACATGGTATCACTTCATCCTTGTATTGGAACTATATGGAACACATAGTATTCCTTCATCTATGTGTGGTTACTGAAGAAAAACATAGGATCTCTTCGTCCATGTTGATACTTTATAAGAACATGAGATCACTTCATACATGTACAGCCCTCGAAATTTGGCGTAACCGAAACGATCGGTTACGTGTCGGTTACGTGGTTGTAAATTCTGCAGAACGAATAATCGGTTACGTAAAAAATCGACCTGCGCTACGGTATAATGATTGCCATTAAAAATGTCAGGGCGACCAGCCCAGTGACAGTCGTCAATCGTTGCCTTACCCGTCTATATTTCTCCTCTATTGTATCTTCGAATCGTGCTTCGCAGTTCGTACACCTGTTTATTATGGAATTAATATCATGAACGTGTGATTTTGCGCCAGAAAGAAATGAAAACACGGAGGTTCGAAACGAAAAAAACCCTGCTATTTTGATGACGCTCACCAAAATGGAAGCATGCGATATGAAGGGGACACAACTCCCAACATACAAAGCCTGAATTCGTCCAATCAAATGCGGGTCAATTCTACAGTGCGGGACAGCACGCACATGGAAGTGGATGGAAATCCATGTGAATGCAGTACCGTAATTTCTAATCTCCCGACGGCAGATTCGATATGCAAAACGGCTCGAAAGTTGACTCTGTGAACATAAAAACATTCCAGAAGTGGTCATTTCACGATGACTTTAGAGTCATTGAAACATTTTCAAAACAATTTTGTATTTTATTGTAAGAATATAGAATACACATTTTCTTCATTTCCAGAAGAAAAAATTGGCTAACCTGTTTACGTAACCATTGGGTTACGCTACCTAGTCCTACGTAACCGAACAATAGGTTACGTGAACATCGTGACCCAGAACTATTTTTGGGTTACGCAAATTTTCGAAATTTCGTGGCCTGATGTATTGAAACTATATAAAAACACATGGGATCACTTCATCCATGTAATGAAACTATAAAAACACAAATTCAATATCCACTGAAAACTATGACAGTGCTAGGATCACTCTATCCATGTACTGAAACTATGTGAAAACATATGGATTACTTATCTATGGAAACTCGCTCAAGTATTAGTTCTGTTTTGCTTGCGCTGGAGTGTTGGGCGCGTATGTAGCTAGAACGGGCTATAATTGGTTAAATTTGGTTTTAGTCGGTCCATTCCACGACAGTGCAAGATATGGTAAACACGTGCAACAACAACTAACATTGCTCTTTCCATCCACCCAACTTAACGAGTTAAAAATTCTTACCTATAGACACAGTTATGATAATTATATTACGTACTCGCCGATTAACGACTTCAAATTCGCAATTTCCTCGTCTAAAAACCAGTTTTCCTGACACTTCTTCTCACCCACCGATTCTTCTTAATCCCGGCCGTCTCTAACAACAGAACCCGGATGATGTCATTCTCCCTAATGCGGCTAATTAACCCAAATGGTCAGCATTATCTGATCTTCATCGGAATCTACGGATAAGGGGAATGACCATTATTACACTAATGTTAGCATCTTTTTAGAAATATATAACAAAAAATGTATCTCCTTCCTTCCCATTTTGTGGATACTTGTATCAAAATTAACTATGTGTATTTTTAACAGTAGAACACTTTCAAGAAAGCTCAGTTGTACTTTGTGTTCTAATAACTGACCGGCCATGTGTATATAATTAAGTTGTAGTAACGACAGCATTTCAATGCAGTTGTCTTCATACACCAAATTAAGAACGTGAAATGTGTAAATAGTTGTGCGTCATAGACAATTGAGACGGCGGTATTGGTTTTTGTGTGCATTGCTGCTTTATACATGAAGTGTGGGTTACGTGAAGGTCCATTTGTTCCACCATACATTAAGACGCGGTTAATATGAATGCTGACCTTTTGGGTTAATCAGCCGCATCAGGGAGAATGCGATCATCCGGGTTCTGGTGTTGAAGACGGCGGGGATTGAGAAGAATCGGTGGGTGAGAAGAAGTGTCAGGAAAACTGGTTTTAGACGAGAAAATTGCGAATTTAAAGTCGTTAATCGGTGAGTACGTAATATAATTATCATAACTGTGTCTATAGGTAAGAATTTTTAACTCGTTAAAGTTGAGTGGATGGAAAGAGCAATGTTAGTTGTTGTTGCACGTGTATACAATATCTTGCACTGTCGTGGAATGGACCGACTAAAATCAAATTTAACCACTTATAGCCCGTTAAGCTACATACGCATAGCTGCTTCCGGCTACTTAAGCCAAAACGGACTATTGTAGTTGGTTCGGGCGATCGTCCTAACTGACATGAGAGCGTTTCATCCATGTACTGAAACTGAGATGGAATACAGGAGATCACAGCCTCCTAGCCACATATATGCAACTCAGTGTATGTATCCACTACTGAGTTGCACATCCTTACTCCGAGAGACATCAGTAGCGTCATTTTCTTCGTGGCCAAACATGACAAAATGTACAATTGACTATGGCATTTAACGGGCTGTAAATATGTCAAATATACTTCTCTCCCCCGACACAAAGTATCTGGCTCATTCCTGCAGCGCAAATGCACGTAAATAGCACCAAATCAAGTCACTACCTTCCTATCACTATCACGAACACTTTACGATATGTCGTAAATAAGGCGTCATCAGCTGCTGGGGTAACAGAGATGGAGTTTGACCACGTGCGTTAGGCCCCACCCACTAGCTAACGACACTTTCCTCTTTACCACATATCGTAAAGTGTTCGTGTTATTAGCGGTGCATGCGCACTGCTGTGTTTCTCGGACTTAGTCTGCCATTTTCAAATTTCAACGTGATAGGAAGGTAGTGACTTGATTTGGTGCTATTTACGTGCACTTGCGCTGCAGGAATGAGCCAGATACTTTGTGTCGGGGGAGAGAAGTATATTTGACATGTTTACAGCCCGTTAAATGCCATAGTCAATTGTACATTTTGTCATGTTTGGCCACGAAGAAAATGACGCTACTGATGTCTCTCGGAGTAAGGATGTGCAACTCAGTAGTGGATACATACACTGAGTTGCATATATGTGGCTAACAGCCTCCCATTGTTTACTCAATATAGGCTCCTGATCTTGAATTTAGTATTCAGCTAGCTCATAAGGTAGTAAGGTAATGAAGGGTAAAAACTGAAGTGAATAAACCTTACTGAACTGATTCCCGGACATGCCGGAAGGGTCAATCTTACAAACTACATCATTAACTGGTTTACCAACACCATCTCTAAAATGTACTCGCACCAACTACCGGACTGAACTAATGCTCGCGACAGGTGCAACCGACAAGCAAAAAACATTACCTTTTACAAGTATCGGAAAACGGACTAATTATGCATGCATTTAGTATGCCTTTGCGGTGGAAATGACCGATGGCAGTCCTAACGCTACGAGTATATTTATACATCCCAATTGTATTAAAATGGACCCCATCGGGATCGAGCCAGGAGGGGTAATCCCCGATGATGCCAGAGAGCCATACGCCCTGTGGCTGTGTCGTCCGAGAGTGCAAGTCTGTTCTCAGTCTGTAGACATACATTTACATTGCCCACTTTGGCGTTGTCATCTTCAGAGAGATTCGAAGCCAATCGAGGCAGAAGTTGACAAATAATAACAAACTGAACATTCGCACTGTTTAACAAACATGTGGCGAATGAAATTATATCCCTGGCTAAAATGTCAGGGTCGGGTGATTTGCACAGGTCGTTTATGGTTGGCCATCCCTGCCAGAATTCGTCATTTAGAGGCTGCCTCTAAATAATATATACCATGGTATAAAATGCCAAGCCTGCCATAATTCGTATTTAGAGGCTGCCTCTAATTATCTTGTACCATGGTATAAAATGCCGAGCCTGCCATATTTCCTATTTAGAGGGTGCCTGTAAATCGCCAAGCCTGCCACAATTCGTATTTAGAGGCTGCCTGTAATATACCATGGTATAAAATACCGAGCCTGCCATAATTTGTATTTAGAGGCTGCCTCTAATTATTTTGTACCATGGTATAAAATCGCCAAGCCTGCCATAATTCCTATTTAGAGGATGCCTCTAATTCATTTTAGCCGTAAGTCATAAACAACTCGATGTCATATCAAGAATATTAAATTTGACCAATGAGTAAACTTGTAACAAGCGTAGAGATATGGCACCAAATTTGTGAAAGCGTATATCATTGGTGGAAGTAATAAGAAGGCGAAAATTTACGACTTACGGCTAAAATGAATTAGAGGCATCCTCTAAATAGGAATTATGGCAGGCTTGGCGATTTTATACCATGGTACAAAATAATTAGAGGCAGCCTCTAAATACGAATTATGGCAGGCTCGGCATTTTATACCATGGTGCAAAATAATTAGAGGCAGCCTCTAAATACGAATTGTGGCAGGCTTGGCGATTTAGAGGCATCCTCTAAATAGGAATTATGGCAGGCTTGGCATTTTATACCATGGTACAAAATAATTAGAGGCAGCCCCTAAATACGAATTATGGCAGGCTTGGCATTTTATACCATGGTATATATTATTTAGAGGCAGCCTCTAAATGACGAATTCTGGCAGGGATGGCCAACCATAGTCGTTCCCCCCTAACTGTAATAACACGGCATTAGGTTCGTAACATGTTAACGGGGTGAGATAATTTTGAAGAGACTTTGGCCCTGGCCTAACCGTACCACCCGACACTATGGTGGCCGAGAGGGGCCATCGTCACTTCGCCATCGTGCCATAGGGCGATAGAGCGATAGAGCGATGGCGATAGAGCGATAGAGCGATGGCGATAGAGCGATAGAGCGATGGCGATAGAGCGATAGAGCGATGGCGATAGAGCGATAGAGCGATAGAGCGATGGCGATAGAGCGATAGAGCGATAGAGCGATGGCGATAGAGCGATAGAGCTATGGCGATAGCGCGATAGAGCGATGGCGATAGAGCGATAGAGCGATGGCGATAGAGCG
The DNA here is from genome assembly GCA_036873755.1 of Hanleya hanleyi. Lineage (NCBI taxonomy): Eukaryota > Metazoa > Mollusca > Polyplacophora > Lepidopleurida > Hanleyidae > Hanleya > Hanleya hanleyi. Next base: position 1,929 of record JAVTVY010007398.1, on the reverse strand, counting down.
ATAGAGCGATGGCGATAGAGCGATAGAGCGATGGCGATAGAGCGATGGCGATAGAGCGATAGAGCGCTGGCGATAGAGCGATGGCGATAGAGCGATGGCGATAGAGCGAAGTACATGACTGCGCATGACTACACCAAAACGAGACAAGTCGACATTTTTTCCTAGCTTTGTGTTCACGGTATTTGTCGGTACAAGATTTTCATGGCGGTCAAAATGAATATCAACGCCATGTATACTAAGAAAAATTCTGTACAAGAAAGCGACTCTGAGTTGATTCAAGGAATGCCATTATGAATATATAAAAAAAAAGATCTTTGATTAATGACACGGAGGGGGAAGGATTGACGCTTATTAATATTCAATTGTTGGAGAACGTTGATAGGATATTAATTTATTAAGATTTGCCTCTCCCCCTATACCCCCGCATTGCACAAAGAACGGAATGTCTCAAAGAGCGGAGACCAAGGACTACTTCGTTTCTCCACCCTCAATAATTACGAGGGGGTGCCTTGAAATGGGCCGAAAATTAGTAGAGAAGCGTGAGAAATAAATCTAAAATGACTGGTTTTTAAATTGCAGTTTTATGCCAAGTACCAACATTTTCTCAGTGGTTTCGTACTAAATGGAATTTAGACTGGTCACAAGGTGACTTTAAGCTATTAGGTCTTGTGTTTACAAACAATTTGGCCGAAAAGGTTGAAAAAATACAAAGATGAATTAAAAGATATTGTCATACTCATAAAGATATGGTCCAAAATAGGATTGACTCCACTAGGACGAAATGTCATTTGGCTTGTTGTTGCCGAAACTCAACCATCTATTTTCCTCTCTTCCAAACCCACCCGAACCACTTATAAATGAATTCCAGAAACGCTGTTTTGAATTTGTTTGAAACTCGAAACCTGATAAATTTTTGAGAAAAATTTCTGTTAAACCACTTGAACATGGCGGTTTATATAATCCTATTGTTAATATGTAATCCAGGCACAAAATATATCGTGGATTAGGATATTACAAGCTGATAATTCCAAGTGGGGTAATATTTTGAAAATATATATGCCAAAGAATATAGACCCAATAGGAGTTGATTCAGCATTCTTAAGAACTAATATTATACCAACGATGGAAAACGTATTTTGGAGGGACACGCTTCTAGCCTGGACAGAATTTCAAATAAAACTAGAGGACTATCAAACTTTCTCGAATGAAATGTTACAATGAAAAAATTAAGATTGATAATAAAGCTCTACATTTAGGTCACTGGGATGGAAAAGGCGTGCGGTTTGTAAATGATATTTTAGATAATAACAGAATTTTTTTGTCATTTGACTCTTTTCAGTCCATTTATAAATGCGCAGCCCATTTTCTGGAATAATTATCAGTATGTCAGGCAAGTAGTATATAAAACTGATATTAACGCAACTTGACCTTTGACCTAAAAAAATTGCATAGTGGGGAGAAAAACTACCTCCGAACACAGGAGAGTTCCAATTTTTGCAGGTCACTGCGCAGGTCAAGTGGTTGCCATGATGACGTCATTTCCGGTCACGTGACGTTTTCACGTGATGTATTCCGCCGCGGTTATGCGGTCGCGGGAAAAAGCCTCCGCGTACAGAAAAATAGTCTGGGGGAAATTCTCCGGCAATCTTCGGCAATCACCGGGGCATTTTGGGGGGAGAGGGACCCCTAGCGGACCGATTGGGTCGTGTGAGGTGTCAAAGTGAAGCGCTCCTCCAGGACGATCAACCAGTGGGTGGGTGTATGTAAAATTAGGATTTGTCCCAAAAATACAAAAAGCGGAACACAGATTTTACCCCTACAATAGGGGAAAACTCCTATCAACGATGTCCAAAAGGGCTAATGTCGGTCTCCGGCTTATCGGGCCTGCCTATCAAGTCATGGGTGGATGCATGTAAATTGAGGATTTGT
>JAVTVY010007397.1:0-47657 GCA_036873755.1 Hanleya hanleyi | reverse complement strand
ATATTTACCATCCTTTATCCTGAGATCATGTGTCGTGCATTCTGCATGGTTGTCAGAATGTCAGCTGGAGTTCCCTGTCAGTTCAGGTCAGGATTTGTCAGGCCGCAAGAGAGAGGAGCGCTAGCTTTGACAGCATTTCCATATTTCAGACATCTGACAGCATTTCCATATTTCAGACATCTGGCTGCTTTGTTCATCTCCCTGTACTGAAACCGAAAAAAGCCATCAGAGTTATGTTATAAGTGCTAATTCCTCTAATAATTCAATCACCCCATTAGAATTCAATCACGCCATTAGAATTCAATCATCTGATTAGAATTGAATCATCCCATTATAATTCAATCAAGCCATAACAATTCAATCACCCTATTGGAATTCATTCATCACATTAGAATTCAATCACCCCATTCATGCCATTAGAATTCAAGCACCCTATTAGAATTCAATCATCCCATTGCAGGGGTCGAAATTTACACCTGTCTTTTGAAAGAGACAGGTAGAGAAATAAAGTACCTGTCTCCAGTGACAGGTAGACAATAATTTTTTTCTTGTGTTCAAAATATATATTTGACAAAATTCATTCAAAACGGCTTCTAATTAGTGCATGGAAACAAGGTGTCATTAATTTATTGGTAGCTTGGAACATGTAGCTTTGTCATTAACTTTGAATTACATATACTTGACAAGATCAATGACAGCATGTTCAGGTAATTCTTAAAGGTGACAGGTATATGTAAACTTTTTGGCCACTGTCTCATGTAACAAGTGGTCATTTCCACATAAACGTTGCATGGGTGACAAATTTTCACTTTCCATCAGCATACTTAATTGTGATTTTTATTTAAGCTATATTAATCAAAGTTTCAAGAAAGTAGGTTTTTTGTCATCTGCAACTGTCAGGTTTTTAAAAATCTGCACTCGAATATGGATAAAATGCATACCAAATTCATGATTTTTCTCCAGACATAGAAACTTAACTCAACAAAATGTTTCTTTGTTTTTTGAATACACCATCATGTCTAAGTTCCACAGTGAATACCATTTTACAATTAAAGTAATTATTTTCAAAATAATTGAAAAAAATTTACTGCGTGGTGTAGGTGTCCCATCTGTCACAAAACGGATGATTTTTTAGGTTTTTCTTGAGTACAATAAATTTTAAGAAGGAAAAAAAGCCAGTAACATTATTATTTATCTACTGTAACACTTCTCAACCAGATGCAATTAATTATTTCATTCTTGGTCAAAACATGTACGCTGATGAAGATTTCAACTCCATATCTGCCCCATCTGTCACAAAACGCTTCAAAAAGCAGCCATAGATTATTGAGTTTTGCGTTCATATGGCCCAAAACCAAACAATGTTTAGTAATTTAGATGCAATGAACATCCTGATGAATGCACAAACCTATATGTCTTGAAAAATTAAGTTTGCAATACAAAATACATAAAAATGTGTAAAAACGTTAAATTGTGACAAATGGGACATGTGACAGACGGGACACTGATAATAGCAGATTTAGTGAAAAAATGACCTAAAACCAAACAATGTGAAGTAAACTAGTGCACAATGAACATCTTAATTGTAGCATTGATCTACATGATTAAAAAAAGTCTGCAAGCAGGAAGATAATTTATAGGGCATGAGATAATGTCCCGTCTATCACTTTAAGTTGTCCCATCTGTCACGTCAATAAGTGGCAAAAATCCATAATTAATCTTCTTCATAGAAACACTGTTAACCCTAACTCTGATTACTTGATTAGTCCACTAACATTTAATTCACATTAAAAGTTGATTTTCATTTGAGAAGGAGATAAAAATCTATCTTGTCTATTCCTTTTTCAAATGCGTGGTCCCTGCTTGTCCCGTCTGTCACATTTGTCAATTCCAGTTGAAAAGAAAATATTAATAATAATTATTTCAACATTTCTGTCTTAAGTTAAAGGAGTACTTAACTTATTTAATATAGGTTCCTATTACAAAGGTTAGACTCTTAAAGAAATATAACCAACTATTTTACTTTCGTAGAAGGCGATAACCTATTATTTTTATTACAATTTGTGAAGTCATGTTTCCGCTTTGAGGTCGACGTGGGCGCCGCCATATTGCCTGTGGGATGACGTGACTGATGACGTCAGAATTCAGGACAACGTCACGGATAACGCTTGATCCAGGGACGTTCCAACTACGGCATTTGATTTACTCTGGGTTCAAGTTTTAATTCCAGGAATAAACTGGCGCGGCAAATCCCACGGGGGGGATTCCTAAAAGAAATTGGTTTAGGTTATCTTCGCCAACTGAAAAATTTCTTCCCCCAAATTTTTCAACTGAGACTTGCCCGATTCAATTTGGACAAAATTTGAAACTGAGCGGTAAACTGAAAGAGTGCCCTCTGCAATTGTCCAGTTATTTCAGTTGAACGACGATGCTTCTAAGGTCATAAACATTTTCATGATTACACTTGAACTACTAAAATCAACTAGAACGTCATTGGATTAACTGGGTTCCCTCTTCTTCGAATTATCGGCATGACCAGCACGATCAACCTTAAATCTCCATGACGTTGTGACGTTTTTAGATGAGTATAAACTCACTTCCGCTCATCTAAAAACGTCACGCAGCGGTGCAATGGCGGCGCCCAGTGCACGCCGTTGCGAGCAACAAATAGTCAATATTTCCTTTATTTCGCATTCTATCAACGTAAGTTTTATACAATAAGGTTTGGAATACGATTGCTGATAAATATAGTCACACTCAAAAATAAGGTAAGTACTCCTTTAAAGTACAACTAGTTCACTAACCACTGATGAGCTTTTGCTCAGATTTTTATTAACTTTAGTTTGGTAGAGAGTTGTGTTAACATCACAAGGTGACTATCTTTTGTCCCGTCGGTCACGCTGGAAATGACCAAGTGAATTATTTTGAATATTTCAACCCCCGCATTGAAATTCAATCACCCTGAATTTTGCTGTTCTGAAAACTTTGATAAACCTTTATAATGGTAAAGATTATACAAAATATAATATAATACTGATTATACAAAATTTTTGTCAACTAATAAATTTGATTACCTCATCCCCCTGATTTTTTTTGGTGGAACTTACACTTAACTAGACATATAGGCTTCATTCAAGTACTGTGTAAGCAAAACATGGATTGTTTGACCCCCTGCCATACGCAAAATTTAACCCAGCGCACATAGGAAAAAATCCAGATTTTATACCCCTCGACCCTCCCTTCCCCTTGCTGCATACCGTACGTAATACTTGAATGCCCACTTAAGGGAATTATCACAACATAAACAGATAAACTAACAAAACACTGTATGGTGAATTAATGCAGATGCTCGCATGTCTTATGATGAATGTGAAATGGAGAGGTGCGGTGCCTTAATTATCCACTTTCAACATGTTCAATAGCATGTTGCTAAGTATTAATATCAATGTAAATACAGCCATCATGGCCATTGTCACTGAACATCCAGTTCATATGAATTTTAATTTCTGTGCCTTGCACTGAATGTATAGAAAATAGCAGTAGATTGACTTTTAGCCTACTGTACCACACAAATCTTCCTCCAATGTTTTGTACATGTACATTACCATTTCTCACCATTTTTAAAAGTAGAGTTTTGGTCTTGTCAAATGTGTAGTTCATTGGAGCATGGATTGCAATGGATTGATGATTCATAACTGCAACTGCACTGTCATAACTGTACTCAGTACCAGATTCTATGCAGCCGAAATTCAATGTAACAATACTGGAAGAAATATAAAAATCTTATTGCACTGATAGCTGTTGCCTGCAACCAAATCAGGCAATATCTGAAATATCTGCTTATCTGAAATATCTCCCAGTTTATCAGTGGTTTGTTCTGTACTCCACCAATTATGGTGTTTCATAAAAGAATAACTATTTTGTATGCCTGAATGGTATTACTATACTCACACTTTTTTCATCTGAACATGATTTTTTTATCAATTTCTGAACATGTAACTTTGAAAGCATGTTCCAATTGAAGATTCGAATTGTTCCCCCCCCCTGATGTGAGTTATTCTTGCATGATTACCTCCCTTTGACTGTCTGCTTTTCTGTTGGGTAAAATTACAATACAAGCCACTGGCCGCTTAAACACGTTATGTAACTGTCATTTGTATACAGGACTTAATGATAAACTATGGAAACATGTCCTTGATCTCTGTCACCCTTTAATATATCCATGGTTGAAAGAATGATTTGCGAAAAGTATAGTTCCATACATGTATACCAGCACTAAGAAATGAGGATAGCTTCCTCACACCTAAAATAGATGGTGTTAACCGTTTGTGTAAAAACAGCAGACCAGGGCCAGCTGCAGTACTGGGTCTTTGAATTAAATTATGAATGCTTGAATGACCTCACTGTGGTGCATCTGAATCCCAATTTGATAACATGATATAGACGCAGATTTACTGGCATGATGCAGATTCATGAGAAATTGATACTGACAAAGTCCCGATATCCTGGAATACCACTGGTTTTCATGCTCTAGTGATTCCAGGGACGCTTTGCTGCGATCTCGGACTGGTGCTCAATATATCAGGGAAATGCTTTGAGCTGGCAACACTGAACAGGAGTGAGTGATTGAATAGGGTTTAACGTCGCTTTCAACATTTTTCAGCTATATCACGACGGGGAAGGGAAGGGATGGGAGGGGGGAGGAGCAGGGAAACCTACTTGTAACAGAGCAGATCTAATGATGCCATTTTATAGTGCTGTCCCACTGGAATATCATGCCGTAGACAGACATGACACCCCGCTCAGTCACATTATACTGACACCGAGCGAACCAGTCCTTGTTCTATCCTCTTAATGCTGAGCGTAAGCGAAGGAGCAACAAGTTCCATTTTTTCAAGTCTTAGGTATGACCCGGCCTGGGATCGAACCCAGTACCTACCGCTTACGAGGCCGACGCTCTATTAGACCACCGCAGTGCGGTCAACACTGAACAGGCAGACATTAAGAGGATATAGGTGTCTGATATCCTTCAAGATAGGGCTAATGTGCTTCTTTGTACAATGTTGTCATGTTTCAGGGGTTGAAATATTGTCTGAGATAAGCAGGACAAAATTGATTCTCAGCTAGTTTTTGTCCTGCACACAATACAAATGGATAGAAATGTGTTTAAAATCTTGCAGGACAATGCACAATTTCAACAGGACATGTCCTGCACTTTAATGTAAATTTCAAGCCCTGTCTTTTATAGTTGGAAATATGTATGAGGGATAACAAATCATTCATGACATTAAGCATTTAGGAGAAATCTGCCGGACACTACTCGATCACCCTACTGAATCGACAAGTATGATTGTAGGTGAATGTACCAGTCCATTTGTCATGTGATCATGAACTGTAGATTGGATCACTTCACATTGAAGCCGGATAACAGCTGCAATGTTATGAGGCAACATATGATTGTATATCAGATATATTGACAGTCCATGGTAGCTACCATTTCTCTTGACAACAGTCCATTTGGCTCATCATTCATTGGCCGGGTTACACGGTTCACGTCAGTCCTGCAGTTTAATGTAAATTTCAAGCCCTGTGTTTTATAGTTGGAAATATGTATGAGGGATAACAAATCATTCATGACATTAAGCATTTAGGAGAAATCTGCCGGACACTACTCGATCACCCTACTGAATCGACAAGTATGATTGTAGGTGAATGTATTGTACCAGTCCATTTGTCATGTGATCATGAACTGTAGATTGGATCACTTCACATTGGAGCCGGATAACAGAGCTGCAATGTTATGAGGCAACATCTGATTGTATATCAGATATATTGACAGTCCACGGTAGCTACCATAATTTCTCTTGGCAACAGTCCATTTGGTTCATCATTGGCCAAGGTTACACGGTTCACGTCAGTTCGGACTGCATGACCCTATTTTGACCTACCATGGACTGTCGATCGATCCGATGATGATACCATGGACTGTCGTAATATCAGACAGACAGAGAATAAACTATTAATGGTTCATATTCCTCTTAAACACACACAAGTGAAAGGAACCGGGAGACGAATGAGTCAGTAATACATGAGGCAGGTAGTAAGTTCCCACGTGTTCATTTTGTACTCATTTTCTCACACTATAATTCGATGCTAAAACCTACCATGGACTGTCCACCAACACCAAAAAACACCTCTCGCCGCAAAAATGTTTAAAAATTTTGAAATAGCAATAACCCCACATTTGGGGACAATATACATGTAGTACGATATCTCTCCATCAAAAAATGACTGGACACCAGTAACCATGCCTGTCATCGATCATGTTGATATGCTGAGAATCGTTCATTTCGGCTGTGGTCACTGTCGTCTGGTCAGACACACTCCCACGCTTGATAACGAAAGTACCGAAAAACCTACCACTGACTGTGATTTGACATGTGACCGGCAGTGTTTACCTATTTCATACTTGTCGATTCAGTGGGGTGTCAATGCATCATAGACAGGATGTCAGGAGTCATTGGGATGTCACATGACAATCTGAGCATGTCGTCAGTCCCATTTTGTCATGTACATGATAATCATACCTGTACCAATGAAATGTATCTCGATCTTAGTTTTCCATTAATCACAGTTAGATATCACAACATACATGTTTGATCGACAGCAAACCATATTGGGCAAATTGTTACAATAATATGGTTACCTGTGTGTATTTGTAGTTCCCTCACAGCGGACTCCTGGTTCAACAGTATCAGTTGATGCCCAAAAAGTGAAAGGTGAGTATCCTTCCTACATATAAATGTTGGCCAAACCTATTGGAAAAATAAAAAGATAAATACATGAACAGGCCAGAATATTGCAATGCAGGCTCTGATTTGGTTAGTTTAAACCAAAGCAGTTCTGGATATAAATAAATCAAGGGGTTTCCTCTAAATCAAACCACTCGGTGAACGCGCTAATGCTAGCTGAATCCGCAGAGGGGCATGAAATGTGACTGGTTTGTATTTCATGCACACCTGATCACACTACTTTGATGTTGGGCTGAAATCTACATTGGAAGTCAGAACAAAAACTGCAGCCTTGGGATACTGACAGGCTGATTCAAAACAAACTTGTGCACACTTGGATGAAATGGATGAGAGAGAGGCACTGACTCAAGAACTCATTAAATTCCCCAAAAATGTCCAGGTAAATCCTCTGCGATTTAGGATTTACCTAGACTTGTGAAGATGGATGTCACAATAAAAATGCAACGAACAGCCAGACAGTTTAGTCGTAAGAGTCGACTAACTGAGGCACCCATGAGGTTCCCGGGTGTAAAAAGGGATAGGACCATACCCATGTCATGTGGTTCTCAGGTCTGAAAAGGGCCCAACGTTGTGATATGACTGAAGTGAAATAGGCCTATAGTTGAAAGCGACGCTATTTAAATCATATTCACTCTCTCACTCACTGCAAGGAACAGCACATTTTTTTTTGGAATAGACTTTTTCTAAACAATTGTCAAAGCAAGTTGTGAGACTATATTTTCTGTCCTGTGACGTCGGTCCACAAAATTGATAAAACGAAACTCTTCTGGGAATAACACACATATATTTACCATCAATTTCATTTACCATTCAATTGTAACCCCTTAGGCCATTGTCACTTGCTTGGTTGTTTAGCATGACCTTGAATTTTTAAATACACATGCTAGATACTATAATTATTTATTAATAATTATTAAATTGCAAACCAATTTATATGAAAATAAAGAAAATGAGTACATGTACATGTAGGTTTTACTCATGAAAATATAAATCCGGGATTTTGAGAGCAAATAATTAAAACAGATGAGGAAATCCCTTATCTATTTTAATTATTTGCTCTGAAAATATAGACGCGGGCTGGTCATGCTAAACAACTAATCAAGTGACAATGGCCTTATCATGTTAACACCATATAGATTAATGTCTCAAGCTTTTCTATACAATACAGCACAGTATACATGTACATATTACTCTTCACCATGGCCAAAATTTGCTAAAGTTAGGTTGTGAAAATCAGTAGACCTACATATACATGTCAGCAATTTGTATTAGAAGCAACATATGAAATTATTTATTTATGCAAAATGTGAAATTTTATCTTGAGAGTCGATGTCCTCAAGCATGTCAAGTCGGTGGAATTGCAATACCGCTACATGTACATGTACCTGTCCAAAAAGTAAATGTGGAGGAATGGATGAATCTGTGCTGACGTCATGTGACTGGACGTGTGGCTTTCTCACTCAATTTTCTGTAATACATACATGTATGTACAAATCCTCTTCGCCCAATGTACAGTTCAGAAAATTTGCAATGGGGATTGCCAATCATTCAATCATATTCTGTGATTACCACTTCCTGCTTGTCAAGTTTGGCTCAGTTAACCAATCATCAACTGACAGAAATAGAACTTTGTGGGTACAGGGGTCAAATTTACACCTGTCTACCTGTCCCTGACATGACATTTTTGAAAGAAACAGGTAGAGAAATAAAGTACCTGTGTCGAGTGACAGGTAGGCAATATACAATACTGGTATATATTTTTTTTGGTATTCAAAATATATTCTTTGACAAAAGTTATTCAAAACTGACTGCTAATAGTAATAATTGCATGGAAAAAGGATGTCATTAATTTATTGGTAGATTGCAACATTGAGCTTGGACTACATACATGACATAGTACTTGACAATTTTAACGATTGCATGTTCGGGTAATTCTTATAGAGAATTCTTATAGAGGACAAGTGAACTTTTTGATCACCTGTCTCGTGTGCCAGGTAAATTATTTTGAATATTTCACCCCCCTCCCCCCCCCGGCCTTCGCAGGTACATGTATCTTCTGGCGCAAATGAGTCTACATTTAGTGTGTATGATTATAATACCTTTGACTTTGAAATTAGGATCAGAAGTTAGTTTAAACATAATTTTTTTATTATCAGCCAATATAAAATGTTATACTAACTATGTGGAAATATTTTATCCGGTGATATTTATAAACTGGCATATTGTCATACAGTGTCATTAATATATTTTTATCATTGAGAAAGTGGTCATATAACACTACAGTACCGTATCTTCATTATTCTGGGATTAAACTATCTTATAATAGAACAGATTCAAGTGCTAAAAATTTGTTGAGTCCCGTGAGGGATTCGAAACAGCGACCCCAGCGTAAGGCGCCTTATCGCCAGCATTGTACATGTATGTCGGCGATCTAAACCACTCAGTCAATGGGCCTCCCACTCAACCACTATGTCAACGGGCCTCCCACTCCAGAATAATGAAAATACAGTGTCATTAATGTAGGCATACTATTTTCAATAATGGTTAAAAATATCCCCCCCCCCCAATCCCCTCTAGCAGGCCAAAATAAAAATTGACCAATCTGAAAGATTGCACCAGGGCAGTGGGTCACAAGTCCTACATGAACGATGTAGTCAATCATTTCTTCCAATTTATATCGTGAAAAATTTCACAGTAAGCCTTGATCTTGTTAATCAGGCATGCCAAAGCATGTATAGCATAGTATATAGCAATTGTTGTTTTTCCAGTACCATGCATGCTTTTGTGCAATGTTCCTATGTATGTCAGACCGACTGAGTTTGAAGGTTAAAGAAAACATTGAATTTGATCATGTAAATTTAAAGTGTACCGGTACCAAAAAGAATTAACAAATATAAAATGATTTTCACGGGTAAAAAGGCAAGGGGAGGGATCTTATTTTTTTTTAATATAATTTTGTTTATATATCAAACTGCATTTTACTTGAGAGAAAGAATAAACTCATTAACTTCAAACTTGAACAGCAATCTTAATAGATCTTTTTGTCCATTGTTACTAAAACAAATGAATGATTTGTAATTTTGTTTGCAGAATTTCAAATTTGAGCGAAAAAGATCGAAAAAGGGACACTGGAAAACACCAAGATATTATCTTTCTAAGTTTCAGGAGTTTCAAGATTTCTAGAAACTGTACTTAAATGATGTCGGTTGTTATATAGACTAGTACAAGTGAAATGAGCAAAGTTAGTCTGAAAGTGAATGTCCAGAGGATCCTTCATCTTCATTTTGTAGTATTTTTTTTTCGCACGTGTCGTCATCATTGGGTACCGGTACTGGAAGCGAAGACAAATCTCTTTGACACTTTCCCATGAGTTATGAAACATACTTAAGACTTTATAACGAGGAATGAATGCTATTGCTGTTCTGTTCACTGGGCTAGTTTGAGTTACCTCTTTTAAGATACCATGCTCGAAAATAGTAAGATGGTACAAAACTTAATACTGAAGCGATCCGGTCTGTGCAGTAATGTTAAAACATTGAAAGTGTCTGAATCCTGATTATCTCTCTTGGATCGAAACACGCAGTAGTCTACAGTTGTCGAGTTGTGACGTTGTGTCACAAGAGTGACGTCCCTTTGTGTAGCCGACCCATCGGCAGACGAAACGGTGGGGCAGTTCACTTGCAATGGTATAGAGTAAAATGAACTGATTTAAAATTTGAAGAAATACATTTTAATTCGGAATCATTTGAACTCCTTTGTATAGAAGGTGAAGGTATGGATATTCTCTATAGTCAATATATAGAATATGCCCCACCGTTTGATCCACTTACATGTACTCTTGTGATGCAACGTCACAACTCGAGAATTACAGGCGTCTAGTCCGTCATTCATAATCTAGCCGTCGTCCATTAGAGAATATCCGCGTCCATAATCCAAAGACCTATTCCATTTCCATATAACAGTATTAGCACCAAATTCAAAAGACAAAAGTATACATAAACATAGGCTTGTTTCCTGCAAGAGAGAAGCGGTCAACAGTTTTCAATGATGCCGGCAAGACATCATGATGTTCCAAAAATATCAAATCCGTATCGCTGATCAATATTCTTAATCCATATAGTTATAGAGTCGTCATCTACAAAAATGATGTACCCTCAGTCACTTTGATTGGCGACTGTTCATATGAGTACCATGAGGATCTGAGTACGCATGGGCTCCATACGGCCCTAGCCCCGGAGTTAAGCGGAATTAACCCGGGCACATGTTACGAAACGTAGCGCCATAGATCTGCACGCTACGTTTCGTATTTTGCTATCAGCATGCGACATCATAATTTGAAAGCTTTTGAGTGGAGGCGCTTGGTGGAATAGCCCTGTTTTATAAGTTTCTGCAACAATGTTTAATGACGTTGATTAAAATCATCACATTTAACACAGGATCTAGCAAATGCTACTAAGCGAGATATGCTTATGCGTCATATGCAGGTCCCACTGGAATATTACTAAACAGAAAGGGATAGTTTACGATGTCGAAATTGTAATCATCTCTTTTGTCATAAAGAATCGTGAAGAGAATGCCCGCTTCATTTTTATAGAGGTAGAGTTCTAAATAAGATGTGCCTGTACCGTATTAATTTGAAGCGTAACTTGGATTTTTGAATCGGGCCAAAAAAGGTATCTTGCGCAACTGGATCGCAAGGGGAACCGGTTTACCAAATTTGAGAAAGATCCATGCAGTACTTCCCGAGAAATCACGATACAGTTTCATGCGGAAATCCAAAATGGCCACCTGGTGGGCATATCATATTTTCGAATCGCACCGAAAAAGGTGTCGTGCACAACTAGACCCCAAGGGGAACCTGTGTACCAAATTTGAGAAAGATCCACACAGTACTTCTGGAAAAATCACGATAAAGATTCATGAGGAAATCCAAGATGGCCACCTGGTGGCCATATTGGATTTTGGAATCGGACCAGAAAAGGTTTCTTGCACAGGTAGACCACAAGGGGAACCTGTGTACCAAATTTGAGAAAGATCCATGTAGTAGTTGCAGTGAATTCACGATAACAAAATTTCATGGGGAAATTCAAAATGGCCGCCTGGTGGCCATACTGGATTTTCAAATCGAGCCAAAAAAGGTATCTTGCACAACTGGACCACAAGGGGAACCTGTGTACCACATTTGAGAAAGACCCATGCAGTAATCCTGAGAAATCATGATAAAGTTTCCTGGGGAAATCTAAGATGGTTGCCTGGTGGCAATATTGGATTTTCGAATCGGACTGAAAAGGTATCTTGCACAACAGAACTAGACCCCGAAGGGGAACCTGTGTACCAAATTTGAGAAAGATCCATGCTCTAGTTTCTGAGAAATCGCAATAACAAGGTTTCATGGGGAAATTCAAGATGGCCGCCTTGTGGCCATATTGGATTTTCGAATCGGACCAGAACCCAAGTGGAACATGTGTACCAAATTTGAGAAAGTCCATGCAGTAGTTCCTGAGAAATCGCAATAACAAGGCTTAATGGGGAAATCCAAGATGGCCGCCTTGTGGCCATATTGGATTGTCAAATCAGATCAGAAAAGGTATTATGCACAACTAGACCCCAAGGGGAACCGGTGTACCAAATTTGAGAAAGATCCATGCAGCATGTAGTAGTTCCTGAAAAATCGCAATAACAAAGTTTCCAGAGAAAATCCAAGATGGCCGCATGGTGGCTATATTGGATTTTGGAATCAGACCAGGGAAGGTATCTTGCACAAGTAGACCACAATTCAATCTGTGTACCAAATTTGACAAAGATCCATGAAGTAATTCCTGAGAATTCATGATAGCAAAATTTCATGGGAAAATTCAAAATGGCCGCCTGGTGATCATATTGGATTTCGGAATCGAGACAAAAAAGTTATCTTGCACAACTGGACCCAGGGGTATGAATGAATATTTTCTATGGTAACCCATGGTAGGTCCCGCTAAATTGTGTTAGGTAACGCATGGTAGGTTGCGCCAGAAAGAAAATAAGGTAACCCATGGCGACCTATGGTAACCTACCTAAGATTAAACAAAAAATCAATTCTGCTCACAAACTTTTTTATTCATAATGCTTGAATTATCTACACAACTATCATATGTAGTGTCACTGTAATGAATGATTCTCATGAAATGTTTCTGAATTATCAATAAAGAAAAGTCTCCTGTCAAAACTATCGCATTACTGTTCTTTATTGTGCAGATTTAGTTAAATTCAAAACACTACAGAAGCACCCCGTAGCTTACGCTTGTCGGCCTCGGCCCGTATCTCGACCCATCGGTCACTGCACGGGACACACTTTACTCATCAACTTTGCCGTGTACATGTAAAGTCTTTGGCAAACGGCCACTTTCTGAATGTATCTTCATGAACGGTCTTGCCTTTTTTGCGATCGTCGGACATGAAAATGTCACGACCACGTGGACGCTGTCAGAAACAGTGAAGGAGCGACCAAGAGCTCTCCTCTACCGGAGGCTGATTTAGTATCGGTGAACGAATGTGCTGCATTATGGTGACCCACCGTAGGTCTCCTGAAAGTGGTTTTGCGTAACCCCTAGGCGAACGCGTTCAGCCGTTCGCCATTCATTCATACCCCTGGGACCATAAGGGGAACCTACCAAATTTGAGAAAGAAACATGCAGTACTCCCTGGGAAATCACAATAACAAAGTTTCAGGGGAAATCTATGCCTGGTGGCCATATCTGATTTTGAAATCAGACTGAAAAAGGTATCTTGCACAACTAGACCCCAAGGGGAACCTGTGTAACAAATTTGAGAAAGATCCATGATGTTCTTCCTGAGAGATCACGATAAAGTTTCATGGGGAAATCCAAGATGGCTGCCTGGTGGCCATATTGGGTTTTCGAATCGGACCAGAAAAGGTATCTTGCACAGCTAGACCCCAAGGGGAACCTGTGTACCAAATTTGAGAAAGATCCATGCAGTACTAAGTTCCTGAGAAATTGCGATAAGAAGAATTGTTTACGGACAGACTGACGACGGACGGACGGACGAACGGACAGACCACAGAGAAAAAGCAATTTGAACAGCAAACCATCTGGTGATGGTAGGCTAAAAATACCCATTGCAAACAAGATACACAAGAATTACCACATGTTGTGATGAATAAACATACTTCTGAGCACCAGAAAAATTGTTGCTACATGTAACATCATTAAACTGTCATTTCCCTTTAATGTCGTTCCTTTAAATTTCAAAGTACACCTGCAACAGTTCAAAATGTCCTTGCGAATGAGTATTAATGTGACTATCATCATGATCACGAAGGATTGAAATAAAAGCTGAAATGTTCAACGAATTCAGAATGCCAAAACTGTTGATAATGTCACTTGACAGAGTGACATTAGCTACACTTTGTCATTGTTCTCAAAATTCACATGAATGCATAATTTGCTTTGATATTTTGACATTATTCTTTCATTCCATTGCGCATTTGTGGATATTGTTGTGGTAGTTGCAAAAAGTTCGGAATATTAGCTTCTACAAACAAAAATTAAACACTAAAATGTGAGTGTATATTGACACTTGTTTTTAATAAAAAAATAATCAGACGCATTGCCTTTCTTAATTTATTTGTAGCAAAATCAAACAGGTACCAGTCTTATTGCAAGAAGACAACAGAGGCATACTTTGTAGAGACAACATCGTATCACCAGGCAAGAAAGGTTATAGAAGACAAGAAGACAGCCCTGTTACTTGGCGGGATCGGGGATGGCAAAACATGGATCATCCAGTACATAGCAGCTAATCCTATGGAAGGTTACCTCCCAGTATTATGCAAGACGCCCGAAGAAATTCAGCAATACATCGATCAAATTGACATGATACAGGGGACTAACATTAGGCTATTGTTTATATCTGATGATCCTGTTGGGGGTTCATATACGCAACAACAACTTGTAGATAAATGGGCCCTCAGGTTAGAGGATCTGGAAATGTGTCTGACTCAAAATGAGCACAAATTTCTCTTTGCAATGAGAAAAACTGTCTGGGCAGATTGTAAGGTACATTTTGAAAAGAGTAAATTTTTCTGCAACAAGGTTGAGGTGACAACTGCCAATTTGAATGCTGACGACAGAGTCAGAATGTTAGAAAAATATCTGGGTAATTCAAGAAAACTGGGAGAATGGGAAAAAGTAGGTATTGTCATGAGCAGAAAACTCATAGCATATGGTCAGTGTTGTAAGCTTATGGGTGATGCTATTGAAAAAGATCAGTCAGGGGAAGAGCTTGTTCAAATATTTGAGTCCCCTTTCTCCTACCTTTGTTCAGAGTTAAAGAAAATGACAGAAAAAAAGGAAGAAAAATATGCTATTCTTTGTCTAGTCATGCTCTGTGGTGGTAAACTAGAACGTAAACAACTCAGGGGTACATTGTCTGATATCAAAGCTGATGTTAGAGAGATAATTGATGTTGTTGTTGATGCATGTGACTTTCCAAATGTAACATGTGGAGGTCTGCAAAAGTGGGCGGAGAAATTATCTGGGACTTATTTAGAAAAGGTACACATAACAGAAGAAGATTCCAGTACGTATGAAGTATACAAATTTAGCCACGATTCCATACATGAAGCAGTGACGATGGAGTTTACACAGCTACATCTCGGATATTGTTTGAAATATCTGAACCGTGATGTTGTTGTGAACATCGCGCGTCCTCACCACTACGAAAAACGAGAGCAGGAATTTGCCATCAATGTTCCTACAGATGACTACGGGAAACTAGCGGGAATCTTCACAACGAAAGTCATCGACACAAACGGAAAGAGGGGTCTGCATGAAGTATTCAACAACCCGTGTGTGAAAGACGAACCATTTCAAATTGTGTGGCTTGATTACCTGAGAAAAATCTCGCCGGATGAACTAGCAGCTTTCAGTCAGAGTAAAGGCCGGTATGGTCCGTGTGTATGGTATTATATAGCTAAGTCCGGAGTCCACAAACTCCTAGAATTAATCCACGATAACCGCCATCTTGTCTGTAAGTGTAGTGGCGAGTATTTCCTGCCCTGTCTGCCCTGTGTGTTGGAGGGAGCAGTTAGGGGTGACGAGGTGCACATTGTGAGATCATATTGGACCTCACTCACATCCACCCGAGATCGTGAGGAGATGACGAGGAGAGGACTGGAGATAGCAGTTTACTGTGGCAGTGTCAGAACGATAGAATGGTTCCTACAGACTGACTATTGTACTCCTTGTAGAGGACAGGATTGTCTCTGTGTATATGGACTGTGGTGGGCCTCAGCGTACGGTCATACTGACTTGGTTAGACTGTTTATATCATCTCATGGTCAGAATGTGAATACAACAGTCGATGATAGAGGGGGTACAAGTCTTCACTGGGCTGCTCGGTATGGACGGTCAGATGTGGTGAGATTTCTCCTCTCAATCGGAACAGACGTTAATCTGAGGGATAATACAGGGAGAACAAGTCTTGACGTGGCTGTTCGTGAGGGTCACACAGAGATTATAGATATACTTCTGGCCAGCGGGGGTCGTCATGGACAACAATAAACGTGAGAGAAAAACTGTGGATTGGAACTTTGACCTTTGACTATGGATTTTGGATGTTTATTTTCTTCTAGGTTACAAAGATGTCACTTAACGTTTTGATCTGTTTTTGGAGATGTTTTGTTGTGTGTATCTATAGATCAGACCTCCTAACAGATGTGGTTTTGTTGTTGTATATTCGGCTCTGTGGATTTTGTTTGATGTTATCCAATGTGATTATGGTGATTCTGGGACAAGATTTGAACATAAAATTATTGTCTTACCAGATGGTTAAAGTTTATCCTCATCCATAATCCATGTTTTTCTGTGGGTATCCTAGAGGTGAAGACTGAGTTGTGATTTATCAAACTTGGACACACAAACGATGATTACATGAAGTTTTCACTCAGCACAGAAATATTGACACCAATTCCAGGATAAATTATCAGGATTATAACACAAATTCGTGTAACTGTAGATGATGACACTGGAATCTCGCTGGATCATGTATCTTCTTTCGCTTACAATACAGACCGTTATCAGACCTCGGTATGGACTTCATGTGCTGTCAGACTGGAACTTCAATCTCAGTTGATCTGATAACATATATTTGACATCACCGAGCATCAGGTGTCCGAGGCCAGGGAATCTGTAATATAGGAATAGATTAATATTTAGCATAATGTAAATAATGTAAATATTTATCTGAATACCTGTCATATTTGCAGTTAGAACATCAGAACTAGGCCACATGTAAATGTGTAATCCATTTACATGTATACTGTATTTTATTTAACTCGCCTCTTAATGGGCATGTTTGAACAATGTATCATATATTATTGGACATTTTTATTTCCATATATGGTGAGTTTTTTTAGATCATCCATATTCTTAATCATTTAATTATGTTTCAGTACATGTGTTTCAGTATACACCTCACAATATTCAGCAATTTACGACATTTTCACGACATAATAAGGTGTTTTACCATCAGGTCAGGTCTTTATTTCTATGTTTTGTAGGCCGATCCTGAAATCTCTGTATAAGAGATATCGTCTGTGGAAAGAAAAAAGTTTGAAATCAGATTTACAACAAATAACATAAGACATCATAGCGTTACATGTATTACATATCTATTACATTTATACATATCTATTACATTTATAATCTGTTCTATTAATACCGGTACCTATCATAGCATTAGCTGCTACAGCATATGCAGTATCTGCAGTATAATATCGCAGTCATAGTATATATATTTGTTAATCGTTCTTCTGTTGATCTATTGTTTTGTACCCCAGCCCAATTTGGCGTATTTGTACAATAAAATCATGAATGTAATATGTCACTCACAGATGATTGCTAATAAATATATCATATCGTATATCGTTTGTTATTCAAATTAATTGACCTTGAAATATGTCTCATCTCGATGGCTAGCTACAACATGTAACCTAGTGATGACGTTTATATTGACCTTATATTGTCACTAGGTTACAAGCCACTGCAAACCACATTTGTCTTTTATTTTCCGTATGGTATAAAGAATCTGTTCTATTAATACCGGTACCTATCATAGCATTAGCTGCTACAGCATATGCAGTATCTGCAGTATAATATCGCAGTCATAGTATATATATTTGTTAATCGTTCTTCTGTTGATCTATTGTTTTGTACCCCGGCCCAATTTGGCGTATTTGTACAATAAAATCATGAATGTATTATATGTCACTCACAGATGATTGCTAATAAATATATCATATCGTATCGTATATCGTTTGTTATTCAAATTAATTTTGGTGACCTTGAAATATGTCTCATCTCGATGGCTAGCTACAACATGTAACCTAGTGATGACGTTTATATTGACCTTATATTGTCACTAGGTTACAAGCCACTGCAAACCACATTTGTCTTTTATTTTCCGTATGGTATAAAGAATCAAGTTACGGCAACATACCTATCATTTCTTGGTAGATGGTATCATTTCGAATAGCGGTGACACACTGCCCGCAAAATCCGCTGCCGATTTCATCGCATTTCAGTCAGTTTTTCCAGCAGCTCCCGCTTCGATCTGCATATTTGTCTTCCATGTTTCTTTTCGAAATGAACTGCGCATGCGCCAATGCCGTGACCTTTGTAAAACCGGAAAGCGTGATAGCAGACGATTTTTAACTTGTCACTGTTTTAGGAGATGTGAGAGATTTTAACGACACTCTATTGTAGCCCTTATGTCCCTTGACAAAGGGTTTGTTACAATTAATGCAATTATCCATGCTTAACTTTGACAAGTTAAAAATCGTCTGCTACCACGCTTTCTGGTTTTACAAAGGTCGCGGCATTGGCGCATGCGCAGTTCATTTCAAAAAGAAACATGGAAGACAAATTGCAGATCGAAGCGGGAGCTGCTGGAAAAACTGGCTGAAATGCGATGAAATCGGCAGCGGATTTTGCGGGCAGTGTGTCACCGCTATTCGAAATGATACCATCTACCAAGAAATGATAGGTATGTTGCCGTAACTTGATTCTTTATACCATACGGAAAATAAAAGACAAATGTGGTTTGCAGTGGCTTGTAACCGTGTGACAATATAAGGTCAATATAAACGTCATCACTAGGTTACATGTTGTAGCTACTCGATGGCCTGTCTACATGTATATCATATGGCGAAGCGTGTATCGCGAGGAAGCGTATTGATGGAGAATCGCATACCTGTATGTCCAGGGGCCGCGGAGCCGGGGGGACTGGGGGGGCTTCAGCCCCCCCACTTTTCGGAGCTGTAATTTTATAAGCCCTATCTAGGGGCGACTTCAGCCCCCCAACTTTATGGTCGAGATAGGGGTCAGCCCCCCCCCACTTTTGAATATGCTCCGCGGCGCCTGATGTCAAGCTGTTTTGGTATTTATTTTTTTATTATTTATATCAAAAATTCTTATTTTGATATCAAATAAATGTGCCGTGCGCTGTATTGGTATTTATTAGTTCATTTTTTGTATTAAAAATTCTTGTTTGAGATCAAAAATATGTATTTTGATATAAAAAAATAAACTAATAAATACCAAAAACGGTGAAGGTTTCTTTTTGGATAAAAAAATCAAACGTATAAATACCAAAACGGCTTCTCATACACCTGACTATATGATGGCTTCTCATACACCTGACTATATGATGACATGATAATTTGACAAATTGACTCTGTGAGAAGCCTGAAGTACTTCAGTAGTCGATAAACTAGAAAACTGGAAAAAAATATTACTCCCCCCCCCCAAATGGTCACCCGCTAACATATCAGACTGCTGCATGCATTCGAGCTACGGCCGCATGTATCCATCAAATCATGAAATGCAGAATGTATAATGATATCGATTTGAGATGTTAGGCTACGGTGGTACGGCCTATAGGGGCCTAATGGGTTGCAGGCAAATTATAACATGATAATCCCAGGCCTCCCCCCCCCCCTTTCATTTTTCCATTGAGGATATTACGGTGCATTAAGACGATTAAAGTTCAAATACAAATATTAATGGCATATCTACCCCAGATTTGGTACAGGCTCAATCTGCTTGTCCACTGATCGATGTAAATTCTTCCAGTAGACCTACTTCTCAGTTCCACCAACCGTCTGTTGGACGGTTAGCTCACTTTTTGAGCAGACGACAATTTGTGTCCTTGGCAAAGATTCGCGGTTCCATGGAAGGGACACAACCGTAACACGATTTGCCTCAGTCTTTCAGCAGACCAGGGTTGTCCCCCTTATGCCATGATGTGTTCACAGGCCACGACGAGCAATAGGGCAGAGAAACTAGAAATTAGTGTTTCAAATATGTCGACGAGGATCTATATAAATACTGATTGTGAATTACCAGTATCTATTTATATTCAGTTATTTTAGGATGACACTTTGTAGCACAGATACCGATAGCGTACCGTTAACTGTACATTAGTCCGTGTTTCAGCATAGCTAAATAACATATGTATGACTCGGGAGGGCTATATATTATTTAGCTAGTTTCAGCACTGTTGTATCTATCTGTCAGTGAGCAGGGGCTGCGGAGCCGGGGGGGCGGGCTGGGGGGGCTCGGAGCCGGGGGGGCTGGGGGGCTTCAGCCCCCCCATCACACTTTTCGGAGCTGTAATGTTATAAGCCCTATCTAGGGGCGACTTCAGCCCCCCCCCCCCACTTTATGGTCGAGATAGGGGTCAGCCCCCCCCCCCACTTTTGAATATGCTCCGCGGCGCCTGGTGAGAAGGCCTGAGTGTACTTAGTTTTCATTCTTAAGTGTTCGCTTTGAGTAAACTCCTTATATACCGTCCGTGTATTGATTTCTGTTTCATACTTGTTCGGATATTCACAGCCGAGTCTGAAATATTCTGCCCAGAATCACACTAGGCCTATCTTAAATAATAGATTGAAATCAGTTACCAATCGTTTTCGATTCAAAATCGATCTATTTCAGTTCATCAGAATATATTTGATTGATTTTTCAGTCTACATAGCATAGATTCCTTCTGTTCTTTTTCAATCTAATAGATTGAAAATAATTTCGATCGCACAGAAAGATTGACATTTAAATCTGAGACTTTTGGAATTTTAATTAGGGACAAGATCTATATAGTCCACCGGGCTTTCGATCTTATAGGCCTACTAATTTAGAGAACAGATCTATGACGAAAGTAGTAATGTAAGAGCATTTAGACGTAATGGCGCATGCGCAGAACCTTTTGTGACGTCACAGCTACATGTTTTGGGGCGGTATTGGGGCGGTGTGCGCATGTGTGTGGTGGTGGGTGGTGGGTTTAAGATGGCGGCTGGTGGTGGTGGGTGGTGGGTTTAAGATGGCGGATTGTGGTGGTGGGTGGTGGGTTTAAGATGGCGGCGGATTGTGGTGGTGGGTGGTGGGTTTAAGATGGCGGCGGATTGTGGTGGTGGGTGGTGGGTTTAAGATGGCGGATTGTGGTGGTGGGTGGTGGGTTTAAGATGGCGGCGGATTGTGGTGGTGGGTGGTGGGTTTAAGATGGCGGCTGGTGGTGGTGGGTGGTGGGTTTAAGATGGCGGATTGTGGTGGTGGGTGGTGGGTTTAAGATGGAGGCTGTGGGAGCCCGAATCATAACGGACTGAAATTATTGAACCAGCACAGGGGCTTGGACTAGAAAGAAGGGGAGGGTGGGTATTTTTGCATGATTGCAGATATTTGTCACTGTCGTTGGCGACCCTGTGCGACATGTTACTACTTTTACATCGGTAAAAGGAATAACATTACAGCCCGAATCATAACGGACTGAAATTATTGAACCAGCACAGGGGCTTGGACTAGAAAGAGGGGGAGAGGGGGAGAGGGGGGATGTTTTTGCATGAATGTCGTTGGCGACCCTGTGCGACATGTTACTACTTTTACACATCGGTAAAAGGAATAACATTACAGCCCGAATCATAACGGACTGAAATTATTGAACCAGCACAGGGGCTTGTTGTACCATGTTAATAGGATCAGTCTAGCATCTGTACCACCCTAGGGTCGAGTGTTTATTGTCCCGTGTATCTCCGCAAGAAAACAACAAACAAAATGGCGGCTCCAGGATGGTGTGGGGATGTCCTTTCCATATCACGGCGTCGACCGTAGCGCCATCTGCACACATTGACGCAAGGGAGACAACTCGTGTGGCCTAAGGATATGGAAATAGCTGTGTTGGAGCTAGGGGAGCCACAAATGGTCCAATGGGATCGAGTGAGGTATCAAAGTAAAGCTTAGGTGAAGGGGCATCTAATGGGCTGGGTGTGGGTTGAACTATCGGCCTTCTGCGCATGCGCGGTGGCCGAAGGGTATGAAAATAGCCGTGTTGGAGCTAGGGAAGCCACTAAGGGTCCGATGGGATGGAGTGAGGTATCAAAGTGAAGCATTCGTGAAGGGGCCTCTGATGGGCTGGGTGTGGGGTTGAAATATCGGCATTCTGCGCATGCGCGGTGGCCCAAGGGTATGAAAATAGACGTTTTGGCATCTAGGGGAGCCACTATTGGTCCAGTGGGGTCGAGTGAGGTATCAAAGTGAAGCATTCGTGAAGGGGCATCTCACTGGACTAGTGGGTTGAAATAGCGTCATTCTGCGCATGCGCGGTGGACCAAGGGTATGGAAATAGACGTTTTGGCATCTAGGGGAGCCACTATTGGTCCAGTGGGGTCATATGAGGTATCAATGTGAAGCATTCGTGAAGGGGCATCTGATGGGCTGGGTGTGGGGTTGAAATATCGGCATTCTGCGCATGCGCGGTGGCCCAAGGGTATGAACATAGACGTTTTGGCATCTAGGGAAGCCACTAAGGGTCCGATGGGGTCGAGTCAGGTATCAAAGTGAAGCATTCGTGAAGGGGCATCTGATAGGCTGGGTGTGGGGTTGAAATATCGGCATTCTGCGCATGCGTGGTGGCCCAAGGGTATGAACATAGCCGTGTTGGAGCTAGGGGAGCCCCTAATGGTCCGATGGGGTCAAGTGAGGTATCAAAGGGAAGCATTCGTGAAGGGGCATCTGATGGGTCAGAAGCGAGTATTTCAAATCCGTCACAGAGCTCTCAGCCAATCAGAAGCGAGTATTTTGATCCGGTGCATTATGGGACATATCCAAGATGGCGACACGTATGTTCAAGATGGCGGCACATCCGGTGTCGAAAACTGGCCATTTCATCGGGATGTGGTCACCTAGTGTCGAAAACTGGACCCTGTATGGGTCCCGCTAGACGTTTTGGAGCTAGGGGCGCCACTAATGGTCCAATGCACAAGTGGGTGACGTCACTTCCGGTTGGGGTGAATGGGGCGTGACCTCTGGCCATGTCTAGACTTGTCTGTGTCTGTCATGTACTGGTTTTTTTTCTCTACAATGGCGTTCACGTGGTGCGGTGGGTCTGCGCAAGTGTGTGACGTCACTTCCGGTTTTCACTAAAACGATCTCCAACTTTTCCGGCCCCGGCGGGTCCCGGCGCCCCTCCCCCCCCAGCACGAGCGGCGCGCGCGTCATCACGCGGGGGTTCTCCGGAAGTGCGCGCGTCATCACCGGCAGTGCCCGCGCGGACGCGGGTCAAAAGGTCAAAGGGTCACCTCCAGGTCAAACGGTCCAATGTCCAATGAGACAATGTTGCGGCATCGCCATAGTCACAGCTTGAGCACAAAAAAGGGGATTCTAGATGAACCTGGGAAAGATGGCCAGTTCCATTTGAACCAATCAGCGGTCGAGAAAAAAGAGCCAATCAGCGGTCGAGAAAAAGAACCAATCAGCGGCCGAACAATCAGCCAATCGAATTGGGGTACTCACGGTGTGCTTTCGCTGACGTCCGCGCCTACATCTGGGTCCATTCTAGGCCACTGATTGGCTAATACGGTGTTCAAATCCACTTTCATGCATTATGCTCATAGAACTTATAGTCATAATCTATACGTATTGGACGAGTCTCTTCACTCACCGTATACACGTACCTCAATGAAATGCCCGCTCCAAACCTAGACCAAAAACACGTACTTGGTCTGTAGGCTGATTTCATTGGCTCTCTATTTTTTACTATAGTGCTCTTGCATTCTAACCTTGATGGGTTACCTAGAACTTATAGTCATCAACATAATCTATACGTGTTGGACGAGTCTTTTCACTCACCGTATACACGTACCTCAATGAAATGCCCGCTCCAAACCTAGACCAAAAACACGTACTTGGTCTGTGGGCTGATTTCATTGGCTCTCTATTTTTACTATAGTGCTCTTGCATTCTAACCTTGATGGGTTACATTTTGGCCCCATCCTACACCACTGATTTCAGTTTGACTGAATCTCCACATTGGGCATTATGCATTATGAATAAAACACACAAGACAGGGTTTTTTTGGTGAGATCTCATTTTTGTTTTATTCAGTGAACAACAACAACGTGAGAACAACCACGTGAAAACTGAAGCCCAGAACAAGGGGCTTGTAATTAACTGAAGCCCAGAACAAGGGGCTTGCACATTGAAGCCCAGAACAAGGGGCTTGTCATTAACTTAAGCCCAGAACAAGGGGCTTGTCATTAACTTAAGCCCAGAACGGGGCTTGTACATTGAAATGATGGGCGGCCCAGTCATAGACGAGTACATCGCGGTCCTCGGCCTGGGGGTACTCGTCAAACATCTGTACGATGGTAGATAAGGGTCTTCCCCGGCATCGATGGTACAGGTAAAACAAGCAATATTGTCCGCACACGCCACTGGTCAGGCTTTGCAACGTTTGACTGTTCCAACACCACGTCTCTGTGCCTTGATCCATGAAGTCTGTTAAATCGGGATGGAAGGGTGGCAGGCCGTACGGGTCAAAGTATTCCCCCTGCTGTTCTGTCAAGTACACGGCCACCCAGTGTTCACCGGATCGATCCATCGGGTCCGTGTTGAGAACGTAAGCAGCAGGATACATACGGTCTAATGGAAACACATCTCGGGCGAACACCCCTTGAAAGACCATACGTGTCTCTGGGTCATTCTCCAGCACGGTGGTTATCTGGTCTGTATCCATGTTAGGTGGAGAAGTCACACAGGACGTTGCGCGCCTTGTCCACTTGAATGATGTTGTCAAACTCGGCGTAGCAGATCACATTGACGGTGGTCGCCAGGGCTCGTGCAAAGTGGATTTCCAACCGTAAGTTGCCTTGCTTGGCCAGGGCCAGCTGATGGTCGTTCTCTAAGGTGGGGTTAGATCGAAACAGAACAACGTGTATCCGTTCGCGTAGTCCTCCCGACTGACCATATTCCCTTCGTCCTGGTTGATTTGACCGGTGGCTGTAAACAGGCTCTGATAGGCTCGATTGAAATTCCTCCGCCCAAAGTTCGGTGTTAAGGCCGTGGCTGGCACCTGTTGTCCATCCACATGCAGGGCCACAAAATTGATGCCGAAATGTTGAAAGTCAAACGGATTCTCTGGGTAGGCTCCGCTGAAACTGGTATTTTCCACACAGGCCAGGATCAATCGCTTGGGTAGTTCCCCCAGGAACAGGTTTTCTTTGTTGGCGCCCATATTTCCAGCAGGCACAGAGAACACTTTGGTTTGTACACGTCGGATAGGGTACTGGGCTGGTTTTGTTTCCAAGGCTTTCATGTGTCCCAATTGAACGGCTGGATTCGGTTTCACTTTTCGGACATACAGGACTGCGTCTTGGATGACAATCTTATAGTCCGCTGCATGCCCCTCTACGTTAGTGGCCATCAAGGCGAAGGTCGGAGGCGCCCGTATTAGTCGGATTTTGATGGGGATCTTGTTCAAGAGGTACCGGTCTTGCATGAACATGTCTGCGTGCAGTCGACCCATCATATCCACCGAGGCACTGTTCGCAGTGAAAGCATTCCATTTGTTATATCCCCCATTGTCCACCGTGTCCATGTGCTCGGGCGTGTCCTTGTAGAATAAAGCGGTTGTCAGCTGAGATTTTTTAGCCTCTCGGCCATACGACAACAGGGTCTCGATGTAGGCTCGATAGGGGTACGTGTTGGTGGAGTCACTGATGAGTTTGTCGCTGAGAAAAATATGCACCTGTTGAAACATCGAGTGCAGCCAGAGATTCGTCGGGTCCACCGTTGCTTGGTCAGCGATTCTGGTGCCAGCTCCATTGACCACCTTGGCTTTCACATACAAGTAGGTATGGGCTAAATCCACATAGGCCGTATCCGCATTACTGATGGTGAACTCGATGGGCCCGGTTTCGTTGATGCTGGAGAGCGGGAGATGCTCCACCCATAATCCTTGTAACCACGGGACCACCCGTAACAGAGGTGTGTTGATATCGCCCACGATGTGGTTGTCCACCACGTCCGAGTAGACGTAGAGTCCGTACATACCCGACTTCATATCCATCGGCATCTCGCCATGGTGTTCGGTGGGACCAGCGAACGTCTTTAGATCGAAACCCAGCATTTGCTGTAGGATAGGACTCAGTACGACACTCGTCTTGCCGGTCACGATAAGCTCTGCCTTGTCGTTGTGTGCGTTGTAATCGAAGTCCACGTGATTCTTGAAGGGGAAAGATTTGATGGGTTTTGAAGTATTCGTGACGTCTCGTAGAGACTTATAATGCATCAGTCTTGACAGCTCACCCATGAACTCCCTGGGGGTATCGTATTGGCCTTCGGGCAGGGTGAGTCGGGTGTTTTTGCCTTCGTAGGTCACCTCGTACCACACTTCATTGGCTCGCACGTTGTACCACGAGTAAGGGTATTGGATATCCACCAGGCCACATTCCCACCGGCCAGGTAAATGCAACGGTTGCGGTAACTGGGTGACGTATTTGGCCACGGTGTTGTCAGGAAACACATCCAGCGAACTGTTACTGGGTAGGGTGAGGTAAAACATGGCGACTGAGCTGTCCTGCTGCTGCTGTTGGTTTAATAGGTGTTCCAGGCCTTGGGCGGTTGCGTCCGGCGTCGTGTTCGTCGCGTTGACTTGCTACGTGTCACGGCTCTGGAGATGTGGGGTGTCCTGATCGAGGGTGGTTTTTTAAAGGTTTGAAAAGAAGGTGCCCGTTGTGGTGGTGGTGGAGTTTTGGGGGTGACTCCGGTTCCCAGTCGGCTTCCCAAGAAGGTTGTGGTGAGAGTCGTGGTGCACGAGTCGGTGAGTCACGCTGCATAAAGGCCCAGCGGTGGGGGTTCCCCACCAATTCCTGTGGTACATGCATGTCTTTCAAGCCTTGAGCGAAGACCTCCCATCCTCGAGGATCCGTGTGTGATCTGCGTTGACGCATCAGATCATTCACTAAATCCGTCATGTGGGTGCCGGGGACCACCTGATTCTGTACCAGGAGTTCGCCTTTATCATTCCAAGTCATGTTAGGATTCTGTTTCATCCGTTGTAATACCAGGCCAGCTTGTTTCTTGAACGAGGCAGGTACACTCTTCAGCACTTCGTCTTCCACCCACTGTGGGGCTGTTGGGGCTACCCCACCCGGCTGTTGGAACGGTGCTGAGGTCGGCGGTCTGTCACGTGGTGGTGGTGGTGGTGGTGGTGGTGCTGTTGCTGGGGTAGAGCGGGTTTTGTATTGGTCCATGAACGTCATGTACCGTTGAAGCGTCTCATTGTACAGTTGTAGTTTCTCACTGTTGCTTAACCCCGGTCTCTGTAAGATCTGTTGCATCTCTCCATCGAGGGTGTTTATGGTCTTCACCGTAGGTGGGACAGGGTAGGGTGATTGGAGGTTTTGCAGGAACCGTGGTTCGACGAGGACCATTTTTTTCGTGTGGTTCATTGTCGGCCGAAGAATCCACACAATACTGGACCCAACACAGAAGCGGCCAACGGTGCTAAGATGGCCCCGAGAAAGCCGCCTTTCTGTAACACCTTCTTCTTTTGTGTGTGAGGGACCCGCTCCTGGACTAAGGTTCGGAGACCTGTCTTATGCTTGGCCAACTTGGTCTTCTGAGCCGGAGTCAGTGGTACGTTGCCTTTTAACAGGTTGTACCCGATCTCGCACAGACAGCGTACAAGGTTAGGGTCCGCACCGCGTACAATGGTTCGGACTAACTCGGGTGGGGCCGTCTTCAATACACGGAGCGTGGGAGCGTGCTTCCGTACTCGCGCAGACATCCTGTACAACTAATGCTAGAACCCACAACGCTGCTCTTTTTATCCACCTCACAGACAAAGTCAACCCTGCTGTGGTATTCATTCTTTTTATTATTCCCTATCATCAAACACACAAACCCCAGCTGGGGGCGCCACTGTGGGTGTGTTTACATTATTTTTGCATGTACACGTGGTGGGTCTCTCCGGGAAAGATGCCGGTCCGTAGTCGAAGGTGGTCGGGGGTGGCTTGCTTGAGGCCGAAGAGCATATACCCGTGCTGAGGGGTTGTGGCATCTTGGAAGGCTTCCAACGCAAACGGTGTGCGGCCGGGATACATCCGTCTCGCCAGGTGCAGCAGTTGAGTGGTATCTCGGGTTTTTGAAGACCACCAGGTAGTGGGCATTTAAGCTGATATTCCGATGTTCTTTGTTTTTACTGAACAGATTCTGCACAATGTAGATGATGCTGAGCCGTCGATTATGGCTGCCTTTGGTAAAGAATTGGGTCACCCGCGCATCCGTCTCCGCCATGAGATCATCCAGAACCACCAAGGTGTCGGGTTCCAAATCGGCCAGGTTGGGTAGGCCTTCCACGAACGTGATGTGGGGCATTGTTGCATACGCTGCCTGCCATTCTCCGTAACACCACACGACTCGGGCAATAGGTGGGGTGATCATGCTGTCGGCGTGTTGAAGGAGCTTCCTGACGAAGTGCGTTTTGCCGGAACCCGTCGGTCCTGCGATGACGCAAGTGAAGGGATACTGCCACCCAGGGTCCATGGTTCGAGGTGTATCCGTTGTCGTGGTAACCCGCTCTTGTAAATTTCGTACGAGTGAACTGGAGTGGTGGTGGGTACAACGTCGGTCGTCGTTGTCTGTTCACTGTCAAGGATGGTGCTGGGGGTGGGTACAACGTGGGTCGTCGATTCACTGTGAGGGATGAAATCCGGTGGGTGTTCAGACGTAGTGGGCGTACTTGATGTAGGTGTAGAGCTTACACTCGTTGTGGCTTGTACACGGGGTGTGGTGGTGATGACTGGGCTCGATACGACTGGTGCTCTCTGTAGACTGGTTTCACTGGTGCCTGGTGTTCTCAGTTGGTTAAGTAACGTGCTGACATAGGCTACGTCGTAAAACACACCTCCGTACAACACACTCAGCAGGGTTAGCAATAGCACCCCAAAGCCCACTTGTGCTTTGCGCGTTTTGCGAGACGCTGTCTTCAGAGGCAGCTGCTGTTGGTCCACAGCACTGTGGTCGGACGTGGAATGAAGGAGGACGGCAGTGGTGTCTCGCTTTATAGTCGTTTCACCTGGTTGGCAGCGACCCAGGAATTGAAGGAACTGGGTCAACCTTGCCATTTGACGAAATGAAACAGTTTGCCACGTCGACGTTCCGTTTTCAAAATCTGCTCCACCGTGTAGTAGTCTTGCTGTGTTTTTACGACAGGCTGTAATTCCGTCTCGTAAAACGTCCCCAGCAACGGTTCCCCTTGAAGATCTTCCAGTTCATAGAGTCGCCGCCGTCGGGGTAGGCGCCGTTTAATCAGGAAGTGCTCATCGCTCCAGTTGGGCAAGTAACTTTTCTCGAACTTGCCCTTGACTTTACTGATCCGTACAGGGTCCCCGACCTTGTACGCCGCCTTCGTTGTTCGCTGCGATGGCCTGGGGTACAAGACACGCCGGACTTGGGCTTCATTGCGCTGGGTCACGGTAATGGGGGCTCTCGCTATACTCCGATGATAGGCTCGATTGTAACCCCTCACCAGTTTCGGGAGAACATCGATGTACCGCCTTGTATTCTTATAGGTGAAATATTTATACATGCGGCCTTTGAATGTCCTGTTGAACCTCTCCACCACGGAAGCCTTGGTCTCGTTGTACGTATGGAAGAAAAACACCTTCTGTTTCTTGAGAAAGGCTTGGAACGGTCTGTTGAGGAATTCCGTGCCTTCGTCGGTTTGCAAATATAAAGGTTTGCGCCCGGTCTTGAAGATGTCTTTGAACGCCGCTATGAGATTTGCCCCCGTTTTCGTCCGGATGGGTACCACCCACGCATACTTGGATAGGATATCGATGCATGCCAAGATATACCGATTCTCATCGTTGTGTTTGGCAAAGGCGCTCATATCGACCAAATCCGCTTGCCACTGGGCATCTATTCCTCCCACGATGACCCGGTTCCGTAGAAAATGGCGACGGACAGATCGATGTAAGGTATAGGTGTCTTGTCTTCTTAACCAATCTCGTACTTGGGCACGTTGTATCCCCTGGGGTTTGGCCGCTCGATAGAGAGCCGACAATGCACTATAGGCCGCCGGACTGTCGGGACTGTAGTATAAGTTATCCAACACCTTCTCCCAGCACTTCATGGTGACACAATGATGATGCACCCTGGCTCTATCGTTTATTTATAACGGGTATATCTTGGGCCGGAGATTCTTTCTGATTTTCTTCATTGGCTTTCACAGTGTCCATGGTCAATGACCAGTCCAACTCGTCTGATGACCGCTTGATAAGCACTTCATCCACATCTACCACAGCATCTTCCAATGCAGACCATAGATCAGGGTGAAGGGTAAAATGCACTGTACCCCCATCTAGCCGACCCAATTGAGCAAAGAAAGGGCCGCGTCGGATGTACACATCGTGACACAAGTGGATGAGATCGCCGTCCAGTTCACCAGACAACACCCGTTTGAATTTGGTCCAGCCCTCTCGGGACAGACGAATCTGAGCCGGGCACGGTTGTGTAGGGTCCGTGTCTCCCACCACCTCCTCCATGATATCGACCTTATCCGCATACACGTGCAGGAAAACCTCGGGGGTCAAGCTGAGATACGCCAGTATCATATGCTCCGCCATGGTCAGTACGTGAATGGTACCAAATTTGACTGTCTCCCGTATTTATAGGGACAACCCCGTGAGATCAAAAGGATCAGGTGGTCATGTCACTGGGCTGACTGAGTCTAGCCGGGTAATCAATGGCATCGTCGTCGTCGGGTTCATGTAGTTGTTCATGGGGTTCTGCCGCCGCTTTTGTCAGGGCACGAGCCCACTCCAACTCGTCTGATGACCGTTCGTCCGGTGTAAACAGCTGGTCCACGATAGACACCACTTTCTCCAAGGCTGTCCACAGATCGGGGTCTAGGGTGAAGCCTCGCATAGGGTCTTGGTAGCGGCCCAGACGTGGGAAGAAGGGTCCACGGTATACGTAGATGGCATTGTCTATGTGGATGACGTGTCCATCGAGCTCGCCGCTCAACACCCGTTTAAATTTGGTCCAGCCGTCACGAGGTAGCGTCACCGTATTCGATACGGTCTCAGCGGGCGCCCAGCAAATAGCTCCACGGTCTTCCACCAGGGTGACTTTATCTTCATAGACGTGTAACCCCACCCGGGGTGTAAGGGGCAGGATGGCTCGTAGGACGGGTGACATGCTTGGTCCAAATGTCGAACGGTGAATGACACACACTCTGTCTGACCCTCGTATTTATAGTCCCCACTGTCAATACCACAGCGCCAGGGTCAATAGGGCACAGACTAGTGTGAGGCCAACCAGCCGGCGCTGGTTCCGGCGTGAGCGCTCCTGGTCCATAGCGCGAGCATCAAGGATGGCTGTCATAGTCCAGTAGTGGTGAGTGATGGCACGCCTCTCCATCGAGTGCACTCTGTGGAGGACCGCTTCTGTGAACTCGTTCAGGATCTGGCGTCGTCCCTCGTTGTCGTCGCCATCTGCAAACATGGACCGGACCACTGCTCGGTAACCCGTGAATGAATTCACCGCGGTGGCATACTGTAAAATGCGAGTCGCATGGGGCTGGATCTCCGCCATGGCTCTGTAGAAATGAAGGTGTGGGATCCAGAGGGACGTGTTTTATAGACCATATGTAGCTCTACGGGTGTAGTCCGTGATACGTACTATTCTGATGAGTTAGTCCAAAAAAGGGAGCAACAACAACAACACAGATTACATTTTTATTATGCGTGAACATCATAGGAATGCATGTACTGACCTGCCTGTGGGGGTTTCCCACAATGGCGTTCACCTTCGTGTCTTTTCGGGTACGTCCGTGTCTTTTCGTTAAAGTGCGTGTATTTTCGGTAAAGTCCGTGTCTTTTCGGATCGGTGACGTCCGTGTCTATCATCCGGGTACTTCACGTCTGCGCAATGCGGCTCAGTCGTACACCAGTACACCAGTCTCGATCCTCGACTTGCGGTAGAGTGTGCTAAAAATAGATCACCAGCTAGCGTGCTATAAAAGGGGAGCGGCCTTGCCGTTTCATCAGACTCTCTGTCAACCATCAAGATGTTCACTTGCACAACTTGCCAGAAGCAGTTTACTCGCCCAGAAGATTTGCGACGACACGATTCCTCCATCGACAACGGTACACTATATACTTGTATAACCTGCGCACCGTCATTTAATCGGGAGGATCATTTACTGCGCCACGAACGCTCACTCCACGAGGGCGCGAAGGAACAATGTAATGAATGTGGTCAACTCTTCAAACGACGCAGTCAGTTAAGACGGCATCAGCGGTGGATTCATGCCCCGGTACCATGGCATGAGCGACAACTTCCTACTGAAGAGGAGCCGCGGAAGGTGAGACCCAGTGAAGATAAGCCCGGGGAGACGAACGCCATTGGTGATGCGATCACGGAGAGCCCGCCTATACCCACAGTTCAGAAGAGCCTAGATATCCAGCCAGTCCCTAGCATTGCTGTTGCCAGTCATACGCCTGACGACATCGGACATTTTCTGGAAGATGCAGTGGATATTCCCAGCGATCTGTTACAGGACGCCCATCCAGTGAATGACATCGATCGGCGCCAATGGCCCATGATACGGCACATTTTCCACCGTGATCGCCCCATTCCAGATATCTACAATTTCCCACTGACCCACCTCACCCGTCTACGCAGCTACGTGGAAGCCATCTTCAAAGATCAAACTACGGCCTTCAAATTGAATGTTGCTTTCGTGTACATCTTACGTCACAAAAAGACGGACCAGTCACGGTATTATTATGCCAGTAATAACAGCCATGTGTTTGACCAACCGCTCACCATCATTAACCGGAGGTCACTAGAGACGATGCTGGAGATACTGGACACCGTGGAACCCTTGAGATGGGCACATCGTCAACGCCCCAACATACAATGGGTCGTAGAGAAGGTCACCAATGCCACGTTCTTCCTTACCAAGCTGACCGACCACCGCCATCGGTTGAATGCGTCACCCGCGCACTGATGAATACCATAAGATGCCGCACATAGTCTCTATGTCTACATGCTGATCGTTGACTTGAGCTCAGTAAACACTTGTACATAATGTGACGGTGCGTTAAATAATAAAACATGGTGTTTGATATTTCAATTTGTTTTGCTGTGAACATACTAAACATACCCAGGGCGGCTCCCCCAGCCTGGGTATGATGTAACATTGGGGATAATAAACTGTATAAACCTTGCTGAACTTGTTGTTATTCATGACAACCGCTCTCCGCTATACTTGGATGAAATATATACCCCGATGTGATATAGTGCCCTTGCACACTTCCGGAGAACCCGCGCGCGCGCTGCGGTGGGGGGCGCCGGGGCCCGCCGGGGCCCGCCGGGGCCCGCCGGGGCCCGCCGGGGCCGGAAAAGTTGGAGATCGTTTTAGTGAAAACCGGAAGTGACGTCACACACTTGCGCAGACCCACCACACCACGTGAACGCACGTACATGACAGACACAGACAAGTCTAGACATGGCCAGAGGTCACGCCCCATTCACCCCAACCGGAAGTGACGTCACACACTTGTTCATTGGACCATTAGTGGCGCCCCTAGCTCCAAAACGTCTGGCGGGACCCATACAGGGTCCAGTTTTCGACACTAGGTGACCACATCCCGATGAAATGCCAGTTTTCGACACCGGATGTGCCGCCATCTTGAACATACGTGCCGCCATCTTGGATATGTCCCATAATGCACCGGGTCAAAATACTCGCTTCTGATTGGCTGAGAGCTCTGTGACGGATTTGAAATACTCGCTTCTGATTGGCCGAGAGCTCCGCATTGCTGTCTGCGCAAGATATTCCTACCGTACATCCAACCCATCAGATGCCCCTTCACGAATGCTTCCCTTTGATACCTCACTCGACCCCATCGGACCATTAGGGGCTCCTCTAGCTCCAACACGGCTATGTTCATACCCTTGGGCCACCACGCATGCGCAGAATGCCGATATTTCAACCCCACACCCAGCCTATCAGATGCCCCTTCACGAATGCTTCACTTTGATACCTGACTCGACCCCATCGGACCCTTAGTGGCTTCCCTAGATGCCAAAACGTCTATTTTCATACCCTTGGGCCACCGCGCATGCGCAGAATGCCGATATTTCAACCCCACACCCAGCCCATCAGATGCCCCTTCACGAATGCTTCACATTGATACCTCATATGACCCCACTGGACCAATAGTGGCTCCCCTAGATGCCAAAACGTCTATTTCCATACCCTTGGTCCACCACGCATGCGCAGAATAACGCTATTTCAACCCACTAGTCCAGTGAGATGCCCCTTCACGAATGCTTCACTTTGATACCTCACTCGACCCCACTAGACCAATAGTGGCTCCCCTAGATGCCAAAACGTCTATTTTCATACCCTTGGGCCACCGCGCATGCGCAGAATGCCGATATTTCAACCCCACACCCAGCCCATCAGAGGCCCCTTCACGAATGCTTCACTTTGATACCTCACTCGATCCCATCGGACCCTTAGTGGCTCCCCTAGATGCCAAAACGTCTATTTTCATACCTTGGGCCACCGCGCATGCGCAGAATGCCGATATTTCAACCCCACACCCAGCCCATCAGATGCCCCTTCACGAATGCTTCACTTTGATACCTCATTCGATCCCATCGGACCCTTAGTGGCTTCCCTAGCTCAAACACGGCTATTTTTATACCCTTCGGCCACCGCGCATGCGCAGAAGACCGATAGTTCAACCCCGCACCCAGCCCATTAGATGCCCCTTCACCTAAGCTTTACTTTGATACCTCACTCGATCCCATTGGACCATTTGTGGCTCCCCTAGCCCCAACACGGCTATTTCCATATCCTTAGGCCACACGAGTTGTCTCCCTTGCGTCAATGTGTGCAGATGGCGCTACGGTCGACGCCGTGATATGGAAAGGGCATCCCCACACCATCCTGGAGCCGCCATTTTGTTTGTTGTTTTCTTGCGGAGATACACGGGACAATAAACACTCGACCCTAGGGTGGTACAGATGCTAGACTGATCCTATTAACATGGTACAACAAGCCCCTGTGCTGGTTCAATAATTTCAGTCCGTTATGATTCGGGCTGTAATGTTATTCCTTTTACCGATGTAAAAGTAGTAACATGTCGCACAGGGTCGCCAACGGCATTCATGCAAAAACATCACCCCTCTCCCCCTCTCCCCCTCTTTCTAGTCCAAGCCCCTGCGCTGGTTCAATAATTTCAGTCCGTTATGATTCGGGCTGTAATGTTATTCCTTTTACCTATGTAAAAGTAGTAACATGTCGCACAGTGTCGTCAACGACAGTGACAAATATCTGCAATCATGCAAAAATACCCACCCTCCCCTTCTTTCTAGTCCAAGCCCCTGTGCTGGTTCAATAATTTCAGTCCGTTATGATTCGGGCTCCCACAGCCTCCATCTTAAACCCACCACCCACCACCACAATCCGCCATCTTAAACCCACCACCCACCACCACCAGCCGCCATCTTAAACCCACCACCCACCACCACAATCCGCCGCCATCTTAAACCCACCACCCACCACCACAATCCGCCATCTTAAACCCACCACCCACCACCACCAGCCGCCATCTTAAACCCACCACCCACCACCACAATCCGCCGCCATCTTAAACCCACCAACCACCACCACAATCCGCCATCTTAAACCCACCACCCACCACCATCAGCCGCCATCTTAAACCCACCACCCACCACCACACACATGCGCACACCGCCCCAATACCGCCCCAAAACATGTCGCTGTGACGTCACAAAAGGTTCTGCGCATGCGCAGTGATGCGCCATTACGTCTAAATGCTCTTACATTACTACTGACGAACGTATTACACGGGTATCAGGTAGGCCTGATAGAGAGCCTATATCACATCACAGATCGACTCGGCAATAGTGGGAAAACGATTGGCTGCAGAATGTTGGATCTATACATAATAAATAATTCACCAGAAGAATCTGAGCGATACATTAGCCCAATACATTAGTAGGCCTACGACGACCAGTAATCGCATTTGCCTGTGACTCGCTTTGAATCTAGATGTCTTAATCCGAGTATCTCGATCTGCGTTTGACTTCGATGTTGTGGTATAGCGTTAATATCGAAAGTATTCGATAAATGGTCACTTAGAGAAATGCGATAACAAATTTCGAGTGATAGGGTCTCGAGGAATAAATCATTGGCACGGCTGATTGGCAGAATTTTTGAATGGCATACGAGTTCGTAAAAAACTCTAAACGGATCCGCTTATCAGTCAGGCCATCCGCACAATTCCGACCATCGATTGCCTGTTTGACATCCTGACATTTTTGTCAATCTGAGTCGAAACCCTGCCGATTGAAATTTCTTAAGGTGACTATTTAAATTGGTGAGCGAGAAATAAACATCCGGCGCGCTGGAGAAGAAATACCTGTTGAACGCTATCAAAACCAATAATCGGGTTACTCGGATATCGACATCTGGATTCAAAACAGCTCTTGGCAAAAATCCATTATCTTCCTCATTCACCTTGACCAAAACTATCTACGCCGTTGTTTTATAGATGACTGGTTCATAAGATAAGATGACTTTATTGAAATGAATGTCGGATTGGACTCCTAAAGGTCGTTTTGATAACACCCGCTGTTTCGCGCCAAAATGCCTATATAGTGACGCCGAGTAGGGGAAGTTCTGTCATTGAAACAACTCCATGCAAGCTGAAGACATCATATATCATCGAGCAAAACACCAGTAAATATGGCGGGTACTCAATTTTTATAATAGAAACGATGAATAACATTTGAAGCTGTTATCGTAGGATGAACATTAGGTAAACAGTTTACCGATTATATTGTTTATACAGACATTCGGAGAGTGAAAGTGCCGCGACGTATATTTCCTAAAATAACTATTATTATTTCTACCAATGAATCCTACCACATCTAATTTGAAAAAAAAAATACATAAATACGGCACTTAACATATTTACTGGGGTATCGCTCAATTATATATGATGGATGAATGGATGTCCTGGGACACTCACCCTTGGTACGATGGCCACTGGTCATGTAGAAGACGCCGTGTAACCCGTTCCCCCTATATACTGATAGACGTTTTCAGCTTATAGCGTCATTCTCCTATTATCAGAGTTTGTAACCTCCCAAACTGCTCGTGTATCACCATTTCTGACACCGACGGTATATTCACCATTTCTGACGCCATACAATCGGACGTGGTATTCACCATTTCTGACACCATACAATCGAACGTTGTATTCACCATTTCTGACAGCATACAATCGGACGTTGTATTCACCATTTCTGACAGCATACAATCGGACGTTGTATTCACCATTTCTGACACCATACAATCGGACGTTGTATTCACCATTTCTGACACCATACAATCGGACGTTGTATTCACCATTTCTGACACCATACAATCCGGACGGTATATTCACCATTTCTGACGCCATACAATCGGACGTGGTATTCACCATTTCTGACACCATACAATCGAACGTTGTATTCACCTTTTCTGACAGCATACAATCGGACGTTGTATTCACCATTTCTGACAGCATACAATCGGACGTTGTATTCACCATTTCTGACACCATACAATCGGACGTTGTATTCACCATTTCTGACACCATACAATCGGACGTTGTATTCACCATTTCTGACACCACACAATCGAACGTTGTATTCACCATTTCTGACACCATACAATCGGACGTTGTATTCACCATTTCTGACACCATACAATCGGACGTTGTATTCACCATTTCTGACACCATACAATCGGACATTGTATTCACCATCACTCGCGAGAATTGGTGAGAAGAGTGATTTCAATTAACACTAATAAATGTTCAACGGCAAGTATTCCGTCTGTATATGACGCTTGGCGATGGGTTCGCTGGTGGAAACGATCAAATACCCAACTCACGGTGGCTTTGCGTGCTAGTGTGAGGGGAGAGAAGTTAAACCCACTGATGATCGCCAGAACCAGACGACCCCGCTGTTTTGACAGAATTGACCATATCTATTTATCTGTTTGATTCGACTGAGCTGATTTATATTGGTATTTAACCTTACAAAAACTATGGTATCCACAATCTTTACACTGGAGAACAGCGAGACTGATAGATGAAATTTATCCTATACACTGGAGAACAGCGAGACTGATAGATCAGATTTATCCTACACACTGGAAAACAGCGAGACTGATAGATCAGATTTATCCTATACACTGAAGAACAGCGAGACTGATAGATCAGATTTATCCTTTACAGTGCGGCAAGGGGAATCATCGTGGCGGAACTGTTGTTCTATAGTCGAACACAAGTTTACCAACACTAAATGTCATGAGTTTGAAGTCACGGATCATGTCATTTCCATTCACTAAAGCTGTTCTTTACGCCTACACTGCGACAAAAAAAATGTGTTACCGGAAATGTTTTGCAACTAACACAATTTGTGGTAAAATCAACACAAATTGTGGTGTTGAAGAAGGGTAGAATTTTGCGTTGATATGTTGACTTCAACACGAATCGCTGGTGATTCCAAAACAATGTTTGTGTTGAAGTCATTTTAGCACCAAATGTGTTAAAAATAAAGTTTTTCGCTCAGTGTATTATGGTCATTGTGGGTCTATTAGAGTTGTGCTCCTCTAAACATAATCGCACAAGGATGGCGGGCAAAGTGTTTTCTTAACGTGAGAATGCATATTCTAATCAGACCGCCGGCGTACAAATCATATACTCACATTGGATATACAAATGGTTTCTTCAGTGATATAAAGAGCGCCAGGTAACAGTTGAGATTACATCGATCGCTTTCTTTGCAGTTTCACATCAGTGGAAGTAGTCCTGTCTTTAATAACGACCTAAAACGATATTCTATGTACATTCACATTACCACAAGAGGAATACAGAATAAAATGTACTGAAACACCCGCATAATCACACCCATAACGGCTGAATGGTTCCGCAAATATCTACGCTTCGTTGTCCCCTTTCGGCAAATCCTGTCCTTCTCTCGATTAAGCAGACTCCAAATACTTAAATGTGTTCACTTTTATATGCAATATCATGGCTTGCTGCACAAATGCAACACCACTTATATTCAATGGATTTTGTGCGTTTTTCGGTGGTCATCCTAATA
The DNA here is from genome assembly GCA_036873755.1 of Hanleya hanleyi. Taxonomy (NCBI): domain Eukaryota; kingdom Metazoa; phylum Mollusca; class Polyplacophora; order Lepidopleurida; family Hanleyidae; genus Hanleya; species Hanleya hanleyi. Next base: position 8,308 of record JAVTVY010007397.1, on the reverse strand, counting down.
GCTTCATAATTTATACCGGTCACACATTCTAAACGTATATTCAGCATACATGTATTCAATTACTTGATATTCAGGTGTAGCACTTATACGTACGGGACTCCAGTGCCTTTATTTCAGGCGCCAAAAGTACGCGTTTACGTTCATTCACACAACCAGTCGTGAGCATCAGTAATCACAGCCAGAGCACTTGCATGGTTTATCTCATATCTACGTACATTCAGCATATTATATAACTTGATATTCAGGTCAAGACCTATACGTTTACACACGGGACATTTAGATGGCTTTTTTTCTTTTGTGCGATTTCAAGCGATTAAAAGTGGAAATTCAACTCATCTCACCATTTTGAATATTCTACAATTATATGACATTAGATTTGATCAATAGATTGATATGTTTTGTTGGGTGCCTAGTCACGTTGACATCAAAGGTAATACTGAAGCTGATAAAATGGATAGGGCAGCCCTAGATAATGAGGTTGATCTTGTGAGAATCCCATACAGCGATATTAGATCATATATATCTGTGCTTATGTGAGAAAGTTGTTTCAATCTTTATAGGATGCTATAGATAATAACAAATTTCACGAGTGAAAAAAAGCTGTTGGTTATGCTCATCTGAACAGCCAGAAACGTTTCGATCAGGCCATGATTAGACGATGTAGCATCCGCCATACACGATTAACTCACGAACATTTACTAAAAAAAAAGAGCCGCTCCAAAGGTGTATTACATGCATCGAAGATCTCACGGTGAGCCATATTCTTATCGACTGCACAGATTTTAAGATTATAAGAGATACTTTTATCGAGGATCTACGTTGGAAGATCTTTTTAGTCGAGTAAAAGAAGATTGTATTTTAGATTATTTTGGGAGAGATCGGTTCGTTGTATAGATTTTAATGCATGTTCATATTTTAATTCAACAGTTCACTGAGTTAATAACTTGAATACTTAGAATTTTATTTGATCGTCGCTATATAGCTGAAATATTGCCGTTAAACCTTGATTCTCTCTCTCCTTTCTGTGAGTATTTCGGTGTTCACCCTGCATGACTCGGTGTTTACACCGGTCACACACTCTGGACGAATATTCAGCAGTTTGAATATAACTCGATATTCGGGTCTAGCACCTATACGCACCTGTCACAAGGTGTATTCCATGCCACGAAGATCTCACGGTGAGACATATTCTTATCGACTGTACAGATTTTAAGATTATAAGAGTTACTTTTTATCGAGCAGCTACGTTGGAATATCTTTTTTAGTCGAGTAAAAGAAGATTGTATTTTAGATTATTTGAGAGAGATCGGTTTGTTGTATAAATTTTAATGTATGTTCATGTTTTAATTCATCAGTTTACTGAGTTAATAACTTGAATTGAATGCTTAGAATTTTATTCGATCGTCGCTATACAGCTGAAATGTTGCTGTTAAACCTTAATTCTCTCTCTCTGTCTTGTGCGTATAGGCTATTCATCTTGCATGACCGGTCACACACTCTAGACGTATAGGGCCGTAGCCAGGATTTACTGCGTATGTGCAGTAGAAAAGGGTATTGAGATGGACGTTTTGGAGTCGAGATGGGCCACTGTTGGCTCAAATGGATGGTGAGAGGTGTCAAAGTGAAGCGCTCCTCCAGTGGGATCCTGGGTGGGTGCATGTAAAATTCGGAATGGGTTTGAACAAAAAAAAAGCAGAACACGGACTTTACCATGTTGTTTGGTGCTGTTCAGTGGTCGGTTTGTAACTTTTCTGAGTTGGATGGACACGTAAAGTTGTCAGCCTTATGGACGCCCACGCCACAGCGGGAATGAATTCCGACACTTACTTTTATTTCCCTTACTTCTACTGTCAGAGTAGTGATGAGGTATAGGGGGCTCCCCAGTTGCTGCTGTAGCTTTACTGCAGTTTTTCCATTCTGACTCAAGGCCTCGAAAACATTAGCTGAACGAATTGTCACACCATTTTCTTTCTCTTTTCTTCTACATTCTTTTTTATTTTAATCAGGAAATGTGGGGAAATTGGGGGTCCTCAAGAGCATACTCCAACTCCAGTTTCCCCATAAGGGCCTTATCTGGACATTCCCTAAGGAACAACCTTAGCAACTGTGAAGGAACATTGGTAATGTTCACATCATTCAGTTCTACCGTTTTTTTTTAGCAAACAGTCTGAATGTCCGTTTATCCGTACATGAAAAGGGGCCTGATTCATGACCGGTGTCGTTGGCATCATGCGAAAAAGATCATGCGTAAATATTCCAGAGCTGTTTTGATCTCTGGATTCATGTTCTGGAAGGACCTCGGAAATTCTGTATAGATACACTAAATAAATAATAAGGCCAGTACAGCGAGGTAGACAAAGAATCTATTTTTAAGAATCATTGTAAATGTAGATATTCCTCAAATCGACTATATCGCATGCGCAGAGACGGTGGAAAATAGATTCCTCATGAAGTATTCATACCCAGCAAGTATTCATTTTTTCCAAATGTGTTCATTAATTCTGGGTTGGAGTAATTCCAAAATATATTATTCCCAATATTTTTCTCATCTTTAGTCCTTGAACTATATAGCGTGAAGTTAACGTGATAATGAACTGAGGGAAAACTTAAGCCGAAGACTTTTTATCGCAGAAAATCGGCACAGAAGGTGCTGTTGTTCAAGCGGCAGGGCAGATTTCACTGCGTTCTAAGAGATTGCGAGTTATGGCCGCGGTTCTTCACTCGATGCTGATAAAGGGGAGATGCTTCAGTAGCAATACTTGACGTTGGAAGAGAGCAAATATTTGTATGATTCGCGAACATAAGATGCACTATTTCCTGGTTCTGATTCTGGTCAGCGCTTCCCCACTCAACTGTTTGGCTCTGACCACTTCAGGTGGGTATTGAGGGCCTTTGTACACCATCTCTCATCTCTCATCGATAATCAAAAATGATATTTTTGTGTCGCACGTAGGGGACTACGTGCGACACAAAAATATCATTTTTGATTATCGATGTTTTATTGTTTAAAATTATACCATTCTCTTGGTGAAAAAATAGGGTAAAATAGTAGACAGAACCTAATGCAGTTTAGCTATAACATGAGGCTATTTTAAGTCCCAAAATGATCATAGAAAATTTAAAAAAAAAATGATAAAATGTGGGAATCTGACCATTTCAGGTAGGTATTGAGGCCCTTTGCGCACCATCTCTCATCTCCCCTACATGCGACACAAAAATTATCATTTTTGATTAGCGATGATTCATTGTTTAAAATTATACCATTTTTTCGGTGAAAAGAGACGTAGATCTAAGTCCCAAAATTATCAGAGAAAATAATAACAATTGATAAATTGTGGGGCACTGGGTCTCGGGTTTCTCGAATATCAGCATCTTGAAGTATATGGTCGATTCGAAAATAACTCCTTACTCATCGGCCAAATTAAGGATATTGTTGTCGTCAGCGTCGTTTGTCTGTCCGCCCATCAGTCCGTTTGTCCATCCTCATTGTTAACACGGTATTTCTCGATGAATTATAGCCAGGTTTTCTAACTCCATATCACATATGAAGATTTCAATGGACCAGAAGCCTGTTGAATGTTCAAGGTCAATTCATACTTGAAAAGAAGATTCAGTGTTGTTAGCACATCTCTTGCACGATTGCAGTTGTCCTTTCCCGTTCCACACTACAGATCATGCATATGTAGAATGACCAGAAGATTATTGAACATGATTGGCCTTGACCTTCCTTAGTCAGATGATGATTTTTAGAACTAACCTTTCTAAATCTATATCACAGATGCATATAGATCTGCGATTGGATCACAATCCAATTGAATATGAATAACCTTGAACTTCCTAATTTAAACCACACATGCACCTGTATTTCAATAACCCAGGGAGTTTGGACACATTGAACTATCTATATCTATGACAACATAGAACCAAAATAATCTTTACACCAAAATTCGTCATGTCAAAAGGTATAGTTGTCCAGAGACGGTTTTGGTTCTAGAGTGGCTTCATATTATGGAATTTTCGGTCTTCAAGACGACAAGGGCTTGTGCGCGGTCTTAAGATGTTGTAACGCGAAGTCGTCCGCAGACTCGGGTGATGATCTCCATAAAACCCGTACAATGATAGATTCCAAAATCCGGCTTCTGAGATTTCTCGAAGGCTTGATAGCCTCTTTAAATGAGACAGGATACAACAAAAACGGAGTCGATGTCTGCTGAATATTAGGCCGATTTATTGTAAATTCATTCCACCTAACTTAGGAATGATCGGCGGCATTTGACAGGCAGACTAACACAATCTCATTAAGATCAGACCATTTTGTAAACAGTCATTTTCAGAACTGGAGATAGTAACATCTATCATCGGGGACAGGGTGATATTAGCCTCTGTTGAGACCCGATGGTATTGGCCTGCCTGAATGTACCGGTCACCCCTTTTTTATACATGCCATGACCTTACAAGGTCGAGTTAACTCTAAACTAAATTCTGATATCTTTGGTGCAGCTTAGACAAGCGGATCAGGGAAATGTCATATTACGTAAACATAGTCGTCAAACTAAGGACGATTCAGTACACTTACATAAGAAGTTTCTATGTTATCCTGTATAAATTCGAAATTACACAACTGTTTCTCACAAATAGTTGTGTTCACATTAACTGAACTAAAGGGTCATGAAATAGTATTTCGGAAATAGTTTTGTCAAAACACATGACAATATCAAGGTTGCATGCACACAGATTAGATTCTATAAAATTTGTAAATGAAAACTCGAACTTTATGCAATTGTATGGTGGTTAAGAAATCTACTTTTGCGTGAAAATATGGTGGTTAAGAATCGACATTTCACAATATGTTTCCAGAGAGATAACGTGTCCTGTTTACCTCGAAATTAATGATTTTGCACAAATACACTACTTGAAGATGCTGTTTTTAAAGAACCCGAAGACTCAGTGACCCACAATTACTCAGCGACCCACAATTACTCAGTGACCCAGTGACCGACAATTACTCAGTGCCCCGGTGACCTACAATTACTCAGTGCCACGGTGACCCACAATTATTCAGTGCCCCGGTGACCCACAATGACTCAGTGCCCCAGTGACCCACAATTACTTAGTGCCCCAGTGACCCACAATTACTCAGTGCCCCGGTGACCGACAAATACTCAGTGCCTCGGTGACCCCAAATTACTTAGTGCCCCGGTGACCGACAATTACTCAGTGCCCCGGTGACCGACAATTACGCAGTGCCCCAGTGACCCACAACTTTTCAGTGCCCCAGTGACCCACAATTACTCAGTGCCCCATTGACCCACAATTACTCTTCATCCCCTTCTTAATATTTCATTTTGGAGATTAATTTGCACCTAGAAGGAGATAAATCTTCACTAAACCGCTCCATGTCCACCGACAATTATTCAGCGCCCCAGTGACCCACACTTACTCATTGCCCCAGTGACCGACAATTACTCAGTGCCCCGGTGACCGACAATTACTCAGTTCCCCGGTGACCGACAATTACTCAGTGCCCCGGTGACCGACAATTACTCAGTGCCCCAGTGACCCACAATTACTCAGTGCCCAAGTGACCCACAATTACTCATTATTTCCTTCTTAATATTTCATTTTGGAGATTAATTTGCACCTAGATGGAGACAAATCTTCACTAAACCGCTCCATGTCCTTTAGTTTGAAAAGAAGTTCTGTGATAACCCCTGAATAACTTTCAATTCATAGCTAGTAGGCCTAATGTTGATGTATTAACACTAATCTGCATGCAAACTTAAGTTACTTGAGGTGGTGGCTGACCGGGGTTATTAGCTGTTCTCTTCAATAAGATATCTTAAGATAAAATTAGTCCGGTACTTTAATATTATGAATAAAACAGATATCAGCTCATTCAACTTCCTATGACGTAATTCTTGTCGCAAAAATATAACCAATAGTGGCTGGTCTGAAATTAGTATTATGTCTCACATAGTTTTTAATATGGTGTGGTTACATGCAAAAACATGTGGAAAATCACGAAGATTTGTAATAATATAATATAGTATTTTGTGACTGAACTATATTATATACATCCTAGGTCTGTCAGGGATACGATGTCCCTCTGTAACTCCGAACTCATACTCAGTTATTAAAGGGGACGTGTGCTACGAATTCGTGCTGTCATACGAAGTGAAGGATGACGCCAGGAACTACTGTAACAATCAAGGAAGTCAACTGGCATTAATTTCCGATGCAAAGACTAACCGATTTCTTTGTGACGAGGGCGGTGATGGGAACCATATGGATTTTTCGTGTTATTGGATTCAAGGAGAGCTTATCAACGGAATATGGACCAATGATGATGGTGAGTTACAAGAGACTTAGATTTTTGGAAGACAATATACTTTTAATACCCAGATTTTTTTCCTTGGGTGTCCACTTTGATAGAAAAATCAAAAGCTTTTTGTGATAAGGTGTCTTCGGGCATCTCAATGAAGCGACGCCAGTAGTTGAGCATTGAACAAATAACTTCGCTTAGCGAAGGACGTCGACCGAGTTCACCTAACACAGCACAATTTGTACATTTTGCCTCAGAATGTATTCACAGTACTTCAAGTTAAGTCTTTCAAGTGGTTCATTTTTAAGAAAGTTAGCTATAAATGTTTTTTACTCAATTTTGTGGCAATGGATGATCCCCATATTTCTGAAAAGTAGAGCAAAATAGGCTTAATAGTATGATCTAATATATGCAAAGAGGTGTAGATTCCAGGTGGGTTACAAGAAAAACTTTCTCGAATTTTGAAGAATGCCTTAGATGCCTCGCCATTCAGTTGGACTTTGATCAATTTCCACATTCCAGATGGGTACGACTGTACTGTTTCTATTTGGGCATAACTAAAACAGAATGATTTTGGGGGAATAGAATAGAATAGAATAGAATAGAATCATTATTTTGCTGATCACAGCGCCTGCAAGGGGCAGACAATCAATGTACAAAAGACGAAAGAAATGAAAACATACAAGAACTAACCCATCATTGTATTAATGCCACATATATAATATCATATGGCGTCAGTACCGGTATCTACCAGAATATCATATGATACCAGGAAATGGTAGCAGACTATCATGCGTTTACGGTACTAAGAATAAGACCCTTTTCCAGATCAGAGCAGCTGAACAAGAGAATAGGTTTATAATATAGTTAATATACTAGGTATGTTATTGTGCACATATATTACTTCGAAAGATAGAAGGTTCACACAGAAACTCGGCTACTGCTTGACAAAGTACAGGATTCTCATTGCTAAGCAACCAAGAGAACTGATACGTAATAGGTAGTATGGCGAAGTTGGAAGAACATCGCTCCGCAACGGTGAACAAGGCTTTTCTGGAATCCGCATAAGCTGGGCAAACCAAGAGCACATGGAACTTATCCTCTATGGCATTGCAATAGAGACATTTTCTGAGGGAAATATTCTAATTCTTATAACGACCCTACTCAATTGAAAATCGATGGACACTAATGCGAAATTTAGTGAGTTCGGCACGATGTGCTCGAACTGTCACGGAATTCAGATATGATTCCGTCCGAAAGTGAGATTTGAAAAGTTGGTATGTGCGCAACTTTCTACCCGCAAACTTGGTATGAATTTTGAGCGAGTCGGATAACATATCAATGAAAGAATCAGGAATTAAAATCCTTGCTCTCCACTTAAGTAGATATATTTCAGTAAAGTGTTTCACAATCTTTCGAGGGAGAAATGCTTTGATGTGCTACACATCCTTGGCGATAAGTGTGCGATATTAAGTATATTAAACAGTGTTTCCATGCTGTGCACCCACGAATCTATATTATCACAGTGCAAATTACACGATAAAGAGTATGCTTCGACGACAAGGCTGTCATCATTCAGGGATGCCAACGGTGACCAGTATTTAGTCATCATTCTGAATATATCTGTATAGATTGGAGTTCGCCCCAACTCGCCACGAACTGCATCATTAGATGCTTTTGAATGTACCCCTAAAGCATATTTACCAAAATTTACATGTAACATTTCACCTGGTAATTCATGAGCATACTGTATTAGATAATCATGCCCTTTCCGAAGAGCCCCTTTAGTATCTCCGCCCCATACAGAGTCACTGGTTTCACGGTATGATCAAATAGGTGCATACATGTTTGTACATTTGGTCTTGCACACCCGAAAGACTTGGTCAAGTGAAAATATGATTTTAGACCTTTTTTGTACACATCATGTTTGGCAGTATTAAAGGAGCCGGACTGGTGAAATGTAATGCCAAGATAACAGTAAGATGT
>JAVTVY010007396.1:0-45194 GCA_036873755.1 Hanleya hanleyi | reverse complement strand
GCAGTCTATAATTGATATCATGGCAGAGTTATGGGCCCTGATTAGAGCTCTCTCGTACAAACACGTGTTTTGTTTTGTACGGTGCCGGTTTCGGTCCCTCTTCTAGCAGGAAATATTATATATGTTCTTCCTAGCTTTCCAAACTTCTCGTTTGGCGTACACGGACGTACCTGCGGAGGCTATTTCACTCTCGTTGGTATTGCTTCATCAGTTCAGGGCTGTACTGACATCCTGTTTCCTTTGGAGACTGTGGACGACGTTTTAGGACCGTATCTGGAGGTTTGCGATACGTTTGTTTTTCACCACCTATGGGATTGGATGTTGTTAAGACGGGATTGCTACACCCTGGGACCGTTGTGGTGCCCAGGCTGTTGGTCACTCGTCCATTTCTATCAGGCATGGAAATTTTCTTCAATAAGGCTGATTGCAGACTTTTATCAAAATGTTGAAATTTCAGACTTTTTTGAAGTAGATTTTACACTTTCCTGTGGTTACAATTCCCATGCCTGCTCTATGCACTAGACCTTCTTGTGGTTTTACCATTTTGTAATTTGGTAAGTAATCTTGCTCTCCCCAATTTTTCAAAAGAAGGGGGGGGGGGGGTGAGATTTATGGGTCTAGTGTATGTCAGCTTTATTCACTGGGCCTGTAGTTACTATAGGCCGGATGAGTATATCAAGGACCGTATCGTCATTATTATACATTTATGGTCTTTGATTACTTCGCTGACTCCTGTACTCCCCTTCGCTTATGCTCGGGGTCCTTTTGTTTCCGACCACTCATTCCCTCCGTCCTGCTATGGTATTCTAGCAAAAAGTATGTGAAGGTAAGTTTAACAGCGCAAGAAATATGGAAAATTTGAAAATCAATTTTCCTATTTCTAAGCTTAAACTTACCTTCACATACTGTGATGGCCCTCCCAGCCTCCCCGCTGATGGGTTATTCACACTGCGTTGAATGGGGAAGAAGGAAGTGACGTGGTCGGTCACGTGGGATCTGGGTACTCGCGCATGGGCATTGGGGCAGTACAGGGACTATTTTTATTCTGTGGTAATATATTACAATTAGGCAATCGCGTAAGAACACGATAGCAAAAAGTATGTGAAGGTAAGTTTAAGCTTAGAAATAGGAAAATTGATTTTCAAATTTTTCATTTTTCTTGTGTTTGACTATTGTCGATTTCAGTGTGGGATATGTGAGCTCTCAGCTCTTGCTTCAAGGTCAACTAGTTACCAAGAGTTAAGCTCATTTTAGTTTATCATTCAATATAAGATGTGATATATGTTACATTCTCATAAGCAAAAAGTTGTAGACCTTTCTCTGGATTGCTAGATCAATTGGAATCAAGGCTATTAAACAACCTTGAAATTTGAACCAATGTAATTCCAGATATACGGGCGTATATTGAAGCCCCTTGGGCTCTTGTTAAGGATGCTGCGAGACCCTGTATCTAACTCTGATTCCCATATCGCTTCGGGGGATAGCGGAGCTTCCCGAGTGACATCAATTGGAGTCTCTGGGCATGCGCACTCGGTCACTTCCTTAGCAACCACTCAGAGTGAAATGGCGGCTGTTTGATCGCTTCAACAGTTTGAAGCGTGAAAGAAACAATAAATCATGCCTATGCACAATTTTTGTGTCGTTTGAATGCGCCAAGTTGCCAAGGAAATCGTAGAAACGTCTCGTGACTGTAGAAACTGAATAAACCTACAGTTTAAACTGTTTTTGCACTCCAAAGCGCCACTTTGATGGCGTACAGCCAAATGTTTGGCTAGCAAATGTTTATGGCCAATTTTCTCTGAAACGAGTTTTCTGGCCGTAATCATTCCTTCCGAAAATTTGTTTGCCGCTATTTATTTATGGATCTTCAAGAAAATTTCAGGGAATATTCCTAGGATATGAACACACATTATTGAATGGTTTTCAGTGGGAAATTATGTTATGTGTCTGTTACCTGGGAACCTTTTGCAGCAATTTTTGTCAGTGAAAAGTATTACCAACTTTGTAGTGGTGTAAATCAAAGATTATCACCATATTACCATATAAGAATGTTCTAAGAGGAGAGGCTGGTTGACTTGGGTGCATATGCTGGATCTCCGGTTCTGTTAAACCTAGGACCATGAAATTTTGTACAGGTGCAGAGATGGATAAAATATGATTGTATGCAAATTTTCAGGGTGGTCACTTTACTAGAACCACACCAGTAGCGCCACCTAGGACATTTTCATTAAACGTGTATGCACATTATTAGAACATTTTAATATGATATGATTGTGAAAATCATTGATTTACACAACTACAAAGTTGGTAATACTTTTCACTGAAAATTTTTTCCCAGGTAACAGCCACATAACATAATTTCCCACTGAAAACCATTTAATAATGTGTGTTCATATCGTAGGAATATTCCCTGAAATTTTCTTGATATATATAAATTTTTCCTAAGGAATGATTACGGACAGAAAACTCGTTTCAGAGAAAATTGGCCATAAACATTTGGTAGCCAAATGTTTGGCTGTACGCCATCAAAGTGGCACTCTGGAGCGTAAAAACTGTAGCTTTATTCGGTTTCTACAGTCACGAGTCGTTTCTACTATTTCCTTGACAACTTGGCGCGTTCAAACGATGCAAAAATTGTGCATAGGCATGATTTATTGTTTCTTTCACGCTTCAAACAGTTGAAGTGATGAAACAGCCGCCATTTCCTTCTGAGCGGTTGCTAAGGAAGTGACAGATCGCGCATGCCCACAGACATCAATTGACGTCACTCGGGAAGCTTCGCTGTCCACGGAAGTGATATGGTAATGAGCTTTCGCCATAAAAGGATGTTTCCGAGACCCCGAGACATATGATAATGAGCTTCTGCCATATATGGATGTTTCCGTAAGAGTTCTACTATATTTACACCGGATTGAGGCGGAGACTGCCGATCTAACCCAAATTCACGTTACAGCTTGTAACTTCCGCTTTCCAACGATATGCGGCAACAACGCCAACGATCTGGACCTGGAAATGGTTGTTGTCAACGACTAAAACTTGCCGTTTTCAACGGTTTTATGCGAATAATGACAGGCAGTTTAACAACTTGAGTAATTAGGTATTAATTAAACTATTTTCAATGATTTTGTCATCCAATAAATTTATTTATATGAAATTTGGGCACATTATGGACGTAAAAAATACAAAATCTCATTTTCAAATTTTTTATTGTTCAGCCCCGATATGCCATGCGCGTCTCCCCTTCTTAACAATGTGCATACACACTCAGTAATGTGAAATATAAATATTTGGTGCAATGAAAATCAAAACACTGGTCAAACGATTTTTCCTTGTAACGTTGCTGGTATGGTTGTCGTCATGTGACCACCCTGAAAATTTGCATACAACATATTTTATCCATCTCCTCACCTGCACAAAATTTCATGGTCGTAGGTTTAGCAGAACCGGAGAACCAGCATATGCTATATAGTCAATCAGCCTCTTCCCTTAAAGACATGTCACCTATTCACAAAACTGGTTTAAGGTTCTGTCCCTAGTCAATTTTTATTCAAGTTTTCACCAAGAAATCAAATCCATTTTGACGAGGCAGATCAACCGAGGCCCGTGAAAGGCCCTGTGAGTTTTTCATGGGTTGAGACAACATAGCAGCACCTATTCTATCCGGTGGTCTAAGGCGCTTCGCTGGTGACCGCTATCCTCACACCGCTGTTCGAGCCCAGCTAGTTCATGTGTGGAAGTTTGTCAGTTACTTGCCGACGGGCAGTGGATCTCTCCAGCTACTCCGGCTTCCTCCACCAACCAAACTGACTGTCACCATATGAGTGAAGCAAACTTTAGTGTGACATTAAGCCAAATCCCCCCTCCCCTCTTATTATATCCGCCTAGTGTGATTTTCAGAATGCAAAGCCTGCATAAACTTTGCTATTTTTCTTGAAATTTGCCTTTCAAAAACCATTTCACCTTCATTTCCTCTTAGTGGTATTGTCCCAAGTACAAGCCAAAGGAGCTGAAGCTACTCCAAGTGCACGACCCAGTATTTCTACATCACAGATATTGTCAGCTACAACTTCGTCTCATCATGTGGCTAAACATTCATCATCTGCCGAGCCCAAACGGAAGCCCTCAATGAAAGAGCCAGTTGTCTTATTAAAACCTCTGGATGCTGAGGTACATGTTATAATGGTTCATGGTTTACTGATCGAAAGAATAATACTATTTAATATGACTTTACAGTTAGAATAATGTGCATATGCTTCTGCTCTTAAGTGATGTATTGACAGTTGAGGACATTCCTTTAGCTTTGTAAGAAATAGTTATCTTCGCCACGTGACGAGTGCTCACTGTTGAATAAATCTGTAATGTGCATGTATGAGAACCTAATTAGCGAACAGTACAATAAATCTAGATTCTGTTCAACAATTACTGTGGCTGTAATCCGTGATCCTGAGATTAATTTGAATTGAAAAACACAGTTTGTGATATATATATATATGGTATATTCTAAGTTCTATCTTTTGCTCAAATGTTGGTGTTTTGACATTTCAGACAATCCATTTGATGACATCACCGAAAGGTAAGAATATATTGTCCCCTGAAACAATCTAATAACGTCATCCCTTGATCTGATTAGTTATAATGATTTGGAATAATTCACACAATGGATTGTATTCACTTGAACATCATTTTAGATGGCAAATACTAAACTTTTGTTTATAATTATAATTCAATTACAAGAAGTTCAGTACATGTATTATACTTACAATAATAATAATTGTATTCTGATTCAGCTTGGAATTTGTGGGAAAATCATGTGACTTGATTTCTGCCGTATTGTCTCAAAATTTTTGCAAAAAGCTGAAATCGATACTGTAAAAGGAGCCATCTGTCCTTCATACCTGCGTCCGTCTGAAAATCTAATTGTTGCATAACGTCACAGTATGACAACATTATGGAAATCTGATTATGGCATATTGTCACAGTACGATGTTGTACTGGAAATGAATGAAAAAGTAGCAGTGTTCCACCCCAAAGCGATGCATTAGCGACAAACTTGCACTGTGAATGTGGGGGGTAAGAAAAGTCTATGGGGTGACACAATCATCCCATTGCTGAACGCAACGTTATATTTACCTCTGTTACTCACAATAAATTTAGGACGGCACAGTAGGCGAAGGCCAAGGGATGATGACGATGATGATGACTGCTCATTTGATTACGGTCGATCGAGACACAGATCTAGTGATAAGAGTAAGTTAAATTCTAAGGGCTGTTCCATTTAAAAAGGTATGGGAGGGGAGGAAGGCACTCAATATATTATTCTTTGGGTCATGGGAGGAAATTCCATTCAGTCCATGTTACAACATTGGGAAGGTCAATAAAATTTCTATGGGTGGTGGGGTATAATTCAAAGCTGCCTTCCACCCCACCCATACCTTTTTAAATGGAACAGCCCTAAGGAAAACCCTATAAAATCAATAAAATAACAAAAAATAATGGATTATCGCCATGATTTCGGAACTGCATTCTCTAATCAATTTGATCACCCATTGAATTTATGACCGGAACTATTAGAGGATTGACTGTTCCAGTGTTTCTTTTTTGTCTCGATATCCTTGAAATTCTTCAATTTCTTGCGCTGTAAAACTTACCTTCACATACTTTATTGCTATCGTGTTCTTACGCGATTGCCCTATTGTAATATATTACCACAGAATAAAATAGTCCCTGTACTGCCCCAATGCCCATGCGCGAGTACCCAGATCCCACGTGACCGACCACGTCACTTCATTCTTCCCATTGCAACTTGTAGTGGAGAGTCGATGTTCTTTGTGTCTCTGAAAAAAAGTTACTTCTACATTGGATTACCTTGGAATTCCTGCGTGTTTACCTGGATATTTACCTTGGGAGTTTACCTTGGATATTTACCTCGATATTACGTGGGATTTACTGTGATTCTGTGTGATATTACTGGCCTGGTCTTCATCACGTATCCGGGAGTATTCGGAGAGAATCTAATAAAACCAAAATGGCGTCTGTCTTCTGCATCGTTTGTGCTAAGTCAAAGCCTACTACGGATCCCCACTCCGCCTGTCCACCGTGCCGGGGGGTTTGGTGCGACCAGTATGCCAAATGTTCTGAGTGTGAAACGTGGCCCGACAAAGTATTTCAACAATATCTTGTCGGTTTATATGCTGAGGAAGTTTTACCGCCGCCCGGCTATACCGGGGCCGAGAATTTGGTTGTGTCTCCGCCTCAGTCTATCAGGAATGAGTCGGAGAGACAGGACTCGGTTGTTATGTCCGTTACGAATTCCAATCCGGCTCGTGAAAGTTCTCCGGTTGTTGTTAATGTGTCTCCGCCTCCCGCTAATTCTGTTATCATTACGGCCGGGTTGGGGGAACAAGATGGCGGTCGTCTTGTCGAAAATCAGACGACCTTCACCTTGACGGCTACCTTGGACCCTTCAACTACGACGTCACTTCCGACATCGGGCCTTCCTTACAGATTGGTAAGTTCGGAGTTTTTGGCTAATGTCCCTGTCAAGGATTCGTCATTTACACACGATTTAACAACTAATCAGCGCAATTCGTTACCATCTAACAGGTATACGACTGCTGCACCCATAAATACACAACACTCGTCCATTGGTATTAATCCTGTTTCCGATTATGCAGACAATCGCCGTTCTTTATTGAACGTGCCGAATTTATCGAGAGCGCCTGTACATCTGATAAAGTCGGCGCCTCCCCGTTCTGCTATATCGGGACTGGATTATCGTGGACCCGCCTCTCGGTCTGCGTCTATCCCGGCCTCTGTGGATAGTTAATGCATACGTCTTACCCACTAGTATCTTCATACTTACCGGTATTGTCGTCAAGTAATGGTACTGCCGCATCTGTTACAGCGCAAGCTACCTTTACTTCTGCATCTACTCGTATTGACTATCAGTCTACGTCACGTCCGATTTTATCGGACGCTTACATGCAACCATCAACATCATACCATACGGGATCTTCATACCCTCAGGTATCATCGTTGTATTACAGATCTGCTGCATCTGCTCATGCTCCGTCTTTGGCGGCAACTAATGCCTACTATAGGCTTGCTACTACTCGTGATGCTACTGTTACATCGTATACTTCCGGTATGCCTTCGATGATTAACAGGTCGCCTGATTATTATACTGCTCCTGCGTACTCCCCGCTTCCGGTTCGCCCCGCAGTATATAGGCTTGCATCATATCCTTCTGTGGCTTCTGTTGCTCGACCGTATGATGTTCCTCGTCGTGTGATGTCACCTTCTCAATCTTTTGTGACGTCACATTTGACTTCCGGTACATCGGGTGCTTACTTCCGGTCTCCATCACCTAGACACGTGAGGCGTTCTATGCCATATCACGCGCCTATTCCGAGACGTTAAGGTTGCACACCCGCACTTGCCTAGATACCCAGCTAGGCCGGCGATGTCTCAGTATACTGCTGCGTCTGGTACTCCACTTCTTCCTATTTCTGTTCGGCAGTACCACACTCCAGTGACAACTATTTCTGCCGACCTGACTCAAAGGGTGAATAGATTGTCAGCTGATTTTGCAGCACTGCAACGAGATATGTTGATGCCTCCTCCACCGCCGCCGTCATCTGTACCGCGCTGGGCTGGCTATCAACCTCGCCTTGTGTCATCTAGACGTCCATCATCTCCTTCCCGTGCTACGCAGCCACTTGATCTCTCGGTAGCGGGTATACCTGCACCTCCTGCTTTTGTGCCTAGGTTTCCTTCTACTGACCACAATGTGACAGTGAGTAATGCTGAGCCGGAAACGGAAGAAGATGCTTCGCTTTTTGACACTGATCCGGAATCGTCAACGGCCAATTATGCTCAGACCTTGGCTCGCTTGTACGAGATGTTTCCGGATATGCCCCCTCCGCCAGTCTTGGAACCAAGGTCAACGGCCAATTATGCTCAGACCTTGGCTCGCTTGTACGAGATGTTTCCGGATATGCCCCCTCCGCCAGTCTTGGAACCAAGGAGAGTGACTGCGATGTCGGACCTCCGGCCGGAGCCTACTCATCGCACATCTCTCCCGCCTTCCAGAGCCGTTATTGAATGTGCTGATCGTATGCGGGATGCCTTTGCTCTTCCTAGGACCCAGGATGAGAGGCAGAGTCTCCTTCAACCTAGATCGTTATTTAAGCGTTCTAAAGGAGCCTTCCCGTTGGAGAGGCCTACTTTCCGGGCCTACCAAGTACATGGCTCTCCCTGGCATAATCGAGCTGCGGTCCAGGAGCCGGAGTTCGAACAGTTTATTGGGGCAACTCCGCCCAAGAAAGATATTCCTCTTTCTGTTCGTCAGATGTGTATCCTGGAAGACACATCTAGACAAGGGATTGCGATTTCTTCTCACCTCGATTGGTTCCTATTTGCTATCCGATCGATTTTGAATCGCATTCCCTGAAACATCTTCAACTGGTTATGTTCCTGTTCCGCTTGAAGATGTTGGACGCTGATTTAATGGCCTCATCTGCCTATTTGTCCGCCATGTTCGTGCACCGTAGGCGCCTCACATTGTCTCAGGCCCTGCCTACGTACACCCCGGACAGTGTGAGGACCGCCTTAAGGGAGCAGTCCCCCGCCTCAGGACTTCTGTTTGCCGGCGTTCTGCCGGTATTACAGAATGAAATGTCCGCTGCCAGGACCACGCATACTTATTTTGCGCCCCAGAGGAAGCGATCAGCTCCTGCAGCTGCGTCTTCGTCTTCCTCGGAGTCTAAGAAAGCCTTTACTGAGAGCTCTTCTGGGACTTCTGGGCCCAAAAGGTTTGCGGCCTCCTCTTCGAAGCAACCGGGCGGAAATTCGAGGGGGGGGGGGGGTGGCCGATTTAAACGAGGCCGCGGAAAAGGGAAGTCCGCTAAACGAGGATGAGGGCACAGGCCATGCAGATGTTCTTTCTGCATGGCGAGATCGCACAATGCCGCCTTTCCCGATCAAGCCAATGCCGGATCTTCCTGTAGGCGGGAGACTTGCCCGGTTTTGGCAGAATTGGGAGGCAATTCAGGCAGATCCGTGGGTGGTGAACACCTTACGGCATGGGTATCGGCTGGAGTTCGCCACAACTCCCCCGTTGACTTCGTCACCCATGTCGTCTCGGATTCCTGTGCGACAGGGGTACCTGAAGGAGATTCAAAAGTCTGTGGACAAGTTGGTAGGGAAGGGTGCGGTGATCGAACTTCCTCCAACCGATATGTCCCCGGGCTTTTATTCTCCGGTATTCCTGGTCCCCAAGAAGAATACCTCAGAGATGCGCATGGTCATCAATCTACGTCGTCTGAACAAGGACTTCTTGGCCCCGCCTCCTCATTTCCGCATGGAGTCATACCACTCGATTCGTACGGCTCTAATGCAAGGGGACTGGATGACGTCTCTGGACCTCCAGGACGCCTACCTGCATGTTCCGATTTTCAGGGGTCACCACAAGTACCTGCGCTTCTTGGTCGGCAACCGGAAGTTTCAGCTGCTTGTGCTCCCTTTCGGACTCTCCACGTCCCCATGGGTCTTCACCAGAATTTTCAATCCGGTGGCGGCGTTCCTGCACTCTCGGAGTCTAAAGTATCACTTTTACCTCGACGATTCTCTTCTGAGGAATCAGTGCAGGAACGATCTCATCAAGGACACCAACTTTGCTTGGGAGATCCTAGTTGCCCTGGGCTACCTTCCTCACGAGGGCAAATCAGAGTTGACGCCATCGCAGTCTCGAGTCTTCCTCGGAGTTTCATACAACACCCTATCGGTACTGGCGAAACCTCTAGAAGACCGCTGGAAGAAAATTCAGGTGGCAGTGCCGGAGTTCATTTCGGCACCGCACAGGAGTGCTCTCCAATTCGCTGCAATTCTCGGCCTGTTAACATCTACTCAGGATGTAACTCCTCGGGGCCGGTTGCAGCTTCGGCCGTTGATGATGCACCTCAACAACTTTTGGCCGAAAAGACACCTTTGTCCATCTGTCCCTGTGACAGAGGATGTCAGACGTCTCCTTCGCTGGTGGCTGCAGCCGGAGAACGTGATGATAGGTGTCTCCTTCCTACCTTTTCAGCCGTCCCATCAACTGTTCACGGATGCATCGATGGAAGGATGGGGAGCACATTTTGGTCGAGGTCAATCTCCGGCTTGTGGAACGACAGCCAGAGGAAGTTGCACATCAATGTATTGGAGTTTCTCGCTGTTCACCTCTCCATACAGAGATTCCTTCCGGACCTAACGAACCAAAGCTTGTTAGTAGCGACCGACAATACGACTGTTGTGGCCTACATAAACAAGCAGGGGGGGACCCACTCCCCCCAGCTTCTGGATCAGGCACAGAAGTTCTTCAACCTTTGTTGGAACAACGGAATTTCTGTGCGAGCTCGTCACATTCCCGGTCATCTGAATGTATTGGCAGACACGTTATCCAGGCCAAGTCAGATAATTTCGACCGAGTGGCAGCTTCACGAGGACATCTTAGCCCAGATGTCTCGGATATGGGAGACGCCGAATGTAGATCTGTTCGCCACCCGTTGGAACCATCTACTGCCGGTCTATGTGTCTCCTGTTCCGGATCCAGCAGCTCTGGCAGTCGACGCCCTGTCTTTGGACTGGTCCGACATGATTGCGTACGCGTACCCGCCGCCAGCAATCTTGTCACAAGTCCTCCGGAAGATCCGAGCACACCCGTGCGTGGTCTACCTTGTGGCTCCGTGGTGGCCCACTCGCCCATGGTTTGCAGACCTGATGGATCTTCTCATAGACGTGCCTCGTCTTCTGCCGCTCTGGTGGAACCTGCTTCGTCAGCCGAGATCCAGCCTTTACCACTCGAACCCCGGTCTGTTTCATCTGACCGCGTTCAAGTGCTCCAGCATCAGCTCGCTAAGGCGGGATTTTCTGTCGAAGCGTCCGAAAGGATGGTCCGGTCCACTAGAGCATCAACGACTGCGGTGTACCAGAACAAGTAGAAGATCTTCGCTGCCTGGTGTTCTAGTCGCGGAATCGTTCCAACCTCTGCCACTGTTCAACAGGTAGCGGACTTCCTTTTGTATCTGTTTCATGACAGGCAGCTTGTTCCGGCCACGGTCGACGGTTATCGGCCCGCTATTTCTAGGGTACTTCAGCTGACCACAGGTGTCAACCCATCGCTCGACATCAACCTCTCTGCCCTCCTTCGTTCCTTTCGGGTAGAGAGGCCTTTTCCGACGCCGCAGCTTCCTAAATGGGATTTGGCTCTGGTTCTTAGGCGCCTATCTATGCCTCCCTTCGAACCTATTGGTACCTGTGAGATGAAGTTTTTATCTTACAAGACCGTATTTCTGATTGCCTTTGCCTCTGCCACCCGCGTATCAGAAATCCATGCCTTGGACTTTAGGTCTTTAAGATATAACCCTCAGTGGACCTGGGTGGCGTTATCTACTCTCCCGGAGTTTGTTGCTAAGAACCAATCTCTGTACGACAATCTTCCGAGGGAGTTCGTCATCCCGGCTCTGTCCAACATCTTGTCTGTAGGTGTTGACGATGACAGAGTCATGTGCCCCGTCAGAGCTCTCTCCTGTTACTTGGCACGCGTCGAACAGCAGAGGGCAGGGCGGGTGCGTCTATTTATCCCGTTTGGGCCCTCATCGAAGCAGGAGATTTCTAAAAATACAATATCTTCCTGGCTTTCGAAGACTATTCGGTTTTCCTATTCGGACATTCCTACTGAGTTAACTAATTTAACCAAGGTCTCCGCTCATGAGGTCAGGGCTTTGGCGCCTTCCTGGCCTCTATGGCTCAATAGATCCGTGTCCGATATTATGAGGGCCTGCCACTGGAGGAGTCACATGACCTTTGTATCTCACTACCTCCGGGATATGACGCTGCAACGACGGGACATTTACTCTCTGGGCCCCCTGGTGGCTGCCCAGTCCGTTGCAGACCCGTCTGCCAAGCACTAGACCCCTAGTGTTTTTACCAGGTTTTAAATTTGGTAAGTTGTCTTGCTCTCCCCAAATTTTAAAAAAAGAGGGGGAGGGCGTGTATTTTGGGTCTAGTGTATGTCAGCTTTATTCACTGGGCCTGTGGTTACTATAGGCCGGGTGATTATATCAAGGACCATATCGTCATTATTATACATTTATGGTCTTTGATTACATCGCTGACTCCTGTACTTCCCTTCGCTTATGCTCGAGGTCCTTTTGTTTCCGACCACTCATTCCCTCCATCCTGCTATGGTATTCTAGCAATAAAGTATGTGAAGTTGTACAGCGCAAGAAATATGAAAAATTTGAAAATCAATTTTCCTATTTCTAAGCTTAAACTTACCTTCACATACTGTGATGGCTCTCCCAGCCGCCCCGCTGATGGGTTATTCACTCTGCGTTGAATAGGGAAGAAGGAAGTGACGTGGTCGGTCACGTGGGATCTGGGTACTCGCGCATGGGCATTGGGGCAGTACAGGGACTATTTTATTCTGTGGTAATATATTACAATAGGGCAATCGCGTAAGAACACGATAGCAATAAAGTATGTGAAGGTAAGTTTAAGCTTAGAAATAGGAAAATTGATTTTCAAATTTTTCATATTTACCTTTTAATTTCCAATCCTTGAAAGACTTTGATAAGATCATATTTCACCCAAAGTGTAATGATTATGCCAATTTTCTGAATGCATTTAGTGCATGCAAAATTCAAAGGTATTTTTATCATTACCATGAATGAACATACTGTTGCATGGCATTGATGAAGTATGTTCGAACATGCCTAGGCCCGTTTTCAGGCTTTTATAAACTGAATTGATGAAGTTTTTACATTTATGGTATTAGAAAAACCCTTGGAAATTTCTTTAAATATCGGACACTGCTCACACTTATTATTTTATGAAGATTTTGATTCTTCACAATGTAGACAAAATAGTTAGAGCAAGTTTTCATTTGTCTACAGAGAGGAGGTCTGGACAGGACAAACGGGCGTCATTAACAGAGCGAGTGAAGAGACGGAGACACCAGGTTTCCTACTCGGAACGCTCTCCTGATTCGAGGAGGGACAGGGATAGCTCTGATGAAAGTGAACCCGACAGTCGACCAGAAACACCTGTTGAGGGTAATTACTCTTTCTTAGAAATTGTACCGCTAACATCTAAAATACATCAGCCGAGATTTAGATTACCCTAATTTGGGCAGGAAAATGCGCCCAAATTAGTGAAAATATTCAATTCACTGAATTCTGGCAAAATAGGTAGGCTTTGACTCAAATATAACGCTTAATTGATGGATCTGCATCAACAGAACTAAACATGGATTCTCAATGCAAGAAAAATGAAAACAAAAACATTTTTTGCTCTCTAATTTGGGGCACATTCTAATTTGAGCACAGTGTCGAATCAAGGGGATAATCTAAAATCCTGATAAGTTTTTATTGGGTTCTTCAAAGACATGCCAGAGGGAACTATTTACAGGGGATTTCATAATAGTTTACCGTTGAACAGTTTTTACCCCTCGGCCAACTTTGGCCTAGGGGTATTGTCGTCATGTACGGCTGTCCGTACGTCCGTCCGTCCGTTACCGCGATATCTACAGAACCGTTTCATGCATGGCAACCAAACTTGTTACATCTATTTATCTTCACGTAAATCAGAAGCCTATCGAAAATGAGTCATCTCGGACAATATTTTGCAGAGTTATGCCCCTTTTTACAAATAAAAATCACCTGAACTAGATGCCTATCGAAAATGAGTCGTGTCAGAAAGTATTTTGCAGAGTTATGCCCCTTGTCTAATAAAATCCGTTACCGCGATATCTACAAAACCGTTTCATGCATGGCAACCAAACTTGTTACATCTATTTATCTTCACGTAAATCAGAAGCCTATCGAAAATGAGTCATCTCGGACAATATTTTGCAGAGTTATGCCCCTTTTTACAAATAAAAATCCATTTATGATTTGTTATTGTGATAATTTCAGAACCGTTCCATATACAACATCCTAACGTGATACAGTTGTTTCTCTTGACCTGAACTAGATGCCTATCGAAAATCAGGGTCCGAATTAGGAAATTTGTGATGACCTGCTATTTTTTTCCATCAAAAAAAAAATCGCTGGTCAAATCTAACATCACCTGCTATTTATGAAGTTGGGCAGCTATTTTTTTCTACATGTGCAAATCCACCAATAAGGCCTCTGTTAATTAATCTTTTATAGCTTCTCATGACCTTGGGAGGAAATTATGATGATGCTGAATGCTGTAATTATTAATTATTTGACTGCATAAGACATTGCAATAAAAAAGAAGTTTTATGTATGTGGGTTTTTTTGACTGTCAAACTTCACTAAAACTTCGCTGACTGTCCAACTAAAAATGAGGTGGGCGTTTTTTATATTTATTATTATTTTATTTTTTTATTGGCACACGTTCTTTAAAAACTTCGAGCACCAATGGAAAGTTGATGTCAAACTTTGATATGTCAAAGACAACTATTCCCCCTAATTTCTGCAATTAGAACTGCAAAAGCTTTGTTGTTGACTAAATCATGTGAACTATATTTACTTATATTTATCAAAAGTCTCCCCTTGTAAATTGCTGATTCCAATAAATTAGAATCAGCCACCAGAGTCCCGTTGGAATTATCAATTAACTGAAATGTCTGCTTAGAAAAACTTCAGCTTGTGAATAGAAGCCCAAGAAAAGAAGCCAACGATATTATTTACCACCGGTACCAACTGGAAAAAAAACAGATAGTCCGATTCCGTTTCGTAACAGGTCCGACTTTTGCATGCACCGGACTACTGCGCAAGGATAGGCGCGCAACCGGAAGTGAAATTGGCGCGGGAAATGTTGATCGAGAAGTCGAACAACAATGGCCAAAGATCGGCTTGAAATAAATTTTCAATGGATTATTTCTTGGATTGTCCGTTCCTTCAGATAGATCTAGACTCCTAAAAGGTATTTACGAAAATTGATCGCATTTTATCGTTTTTGCTGGATGAATCCTACTTTCCGCATGCGACAGATAGATTTTTTTGCAACTTGTCACCGGAAAAATTCACTTGCCGGCGCCGGCGGCGGTATAGGTAGGCAGGCGTTATTTCGACCGCTGCCCTGTTCTGCAGATTTTTTTTTAGTGGAGTATTTGTACGATGATATCACCCACGAAGAATTCAACTTACGTTGTGTGCAACGGAAACAAAATTATATATAGGTAGGAATGGCCAGGAAAATTATGGCCTGCTACTTTCGGTCGAGATTTTGTTTTTTAGCAGTTCATTTTCTGCATCGCCTGCTTTGTCAAAATTTTGGCCTGCTTTTAGCCAATAGCAGGCCGCCATTTCGAACGCTAAAAATGAGTCGTGTCAGAAAGTATTTTGCAGAGTTATGCCCCTTGTCTAATAAAATCCACTAATTCCTATGTTAAGTTTGCATATAATTTCTATATCATGTTTGTATACTACCACATTTATTTATTGATTGGATGACTGATTTATTGATTTATTCTCCTACACAATGCGAAGAATGCCTGCAAATCTGTTTTGAAAATGACACTAGATGCCTATCGAAAATGAGTCGTGTCAGAAAGTATTTTGCAGAGTTATGCCCCTTGTCTAACAAAATCCACTAATTCCTATGTTAAGTTTGCATATTATTTCTATATCATGTTAGTATACTATCACATTTATTTATTGATTGGATGACTGATTTATTGATTTATTCTCTTAGACAATGCAAAGAATGCTTGCAAATCTGTTTTGGAAATGACATACATGTGCCATTTAGTATACATGTACTGTATTTATCTAGCCATGTGTACTGTTGTTTTGGTGAGACATCAATACAGCTCTTTCAATTTATTCCAGAAACAAATTAATTTAAGGGGAGGAAAACTTTTTTTTTTTTTCAAAGAAAGTACACTTACAATACCAGGAGTAAATATTTCTTCCCACAAGCCAATCAATTGGTAGAGACACCCTTACATTATAATAGCTGGGGTTCAGAGCCGAGGGGTTTCGATAGCGCAGCTTCATGTTGTTGTGTCTGAAGTTGCAAACTTGCTAGTTAACTTTGACTGTCATGTTGATCTTTGATTAAGGGTTATGCCCAGAAATTATTTAGAGCCAGGCACCAGAGAGAGCGAAGCGAAGGGAGAGGGTGTGGCTTTTGGGAGTCCCGAGAGGAGGGTGGCCAATGGGTGATTTTTTTTAAATTAGCGTAGGGAATGGTGCTCTGTCAGAGCAGTTGAGAAGTAAATGCTTTTAGTCTGTTTCTAAATGTTTCCTGTAAATAAGACAGGAAACTGGAAAAGAAACACAAATTTGAAGTGAGAAAAGTCAAGATCACTGAGATTTGTTAGAATACAAGGAGAGCGAGGGAGAGAATTAAGGTTTAACGTTGCGTTTAGCAATATTTCAGCTATATGGCGACGAAGAATCAAATCCGGCATCAGTAGGGAGCCATTCTCCTTCAATGGACCTCTGGTGCTTCTGTTTGAAGAAGTTTTTCAAAGTTACTTGGTGTTTCATGATTTATGAAATATTCGTGGCACGATAAGACTCCGTAGCAGGCAACAACAATCTCCATTCTCCGATCAAATGGTTTGCTTCCTTCATGCATCGTGGCAGATACAGCTCACCTGACGCAAGATTCTGGGATTTCGGTAGCCTACCTCAATACCACTGGCTAACAGCGATCAGCATGATCACGAGGGTTCCCGAATATTTTAATTTTACGACATCTCGAACAATTTACGGCAGATGTTCAGGAAGCGTGGACCAGGGAAAACAAGGTGGAGAAACATATAATGCTGACATATTTTTGCAAGTACCATTAAAGTTACTGACATTTTTGAGTGCTGGGCCTTTTTTTTTTGCCTTAGTGCCGGGCTGCCGAAATTAGTCCCGGATGCTCCCGCCCAGCGTGGGCAGAACCCTGCTGATTGGATGATGAGCTTTCAAACAGCCACACAGCCAATCAGAATTACAAAAACACACAAAATAAAATGAACATATTATTGGAGGTTGGCAACTTCAGACGGGAGGTGCAAAGTTACATGTGATGTTTTAGCCATGTAATTTCTTGTCACTTAAAGATATCTTGGTAAACTATTATGAAATCCTTTGGTAATAATTTCATCACCAACAACTATGCATGTAACTTGCATGTACCATATGTATGCTGGATAGTTTGTGTATGGGTTTGTTGATGGATCTTGCATGTTACAGTTCTAGCTGCAAGGAAGAAAAAGAAAGAAAAGAAGCAGAAACGTAACCAGATTCAAACGCTGAGTATGGAAGAGTTGCTGGAGAGTGCCACGTTTAAGAAGTTCAGCACTGCCATAGAGAATGTTTTCGATGCAGTGGAAGAAGTTGACATTGCCAGCTTTGATATGAGTATGATATTCTTGTTCTATTCATAAATAATCCATTTGTGCCACAGGGGAGTTTTACGAATAACAATATATATGTAACCCCAAAGAATGATATCATGGTTATATAGTGATCTATATTTCAACTTAATTCAAAGTTTGGCCTTGCAGGGGTGGAAATATTCAAAATCATCAGCAGGACATTGGTTAAAAAAGTTGCCAGACATTTTCGTCATGTCAGGACAAAAGTTATTGTCAGACAAACTGATGTTGTTTTGCTTCATTCATCTATTTCTGAGATTTGCTGAACCAGTCACAAATGAATTTCTCAAGCGACCTTTGCCTTTTACTTTTGGTTTATCTCTCACATATTAACGTCCAGAGCTGTAATCATACCATGGTCGATTTTTCTTAAAATTGTTCTTCAAATTTCATGTCACTGCCATGCAGGCAGAGCTTTTGGGGCTTTGTCTGTACTATTGGGCAGTATTTCCGATCTTTCTAATTCTCCTTGGTCGTGGACCGAACACGAGGATTCCCTTCAATGTACACCTCATTCCGTGTGACCGACCCGCTTCACCCGACAGCCTATAAATACTTTCAACTGCCTGAAAAACAGCCGAGATGAAAGTGCTCATAGACACATGGTAAATATGGAAGGATGACGTCGATAATTCAGACCAATCAAAATGTAGGCTACGAGGAATGCCCTTTCAAGATTCCATTCCCCAACAACAACAACATCAAGCATGGCGAGTTGATTTTCATTGAAATTTGCACATGAATTCGGGGAATAAAACTAAGATGAAGCGGTTGCCTGTATAAGCGATCTCATAGCAGGTTTTGTATTTTTTAGAGATTCAGGGCTGATAAACTGCGTCAGACAATTGTCTGAGGGACAAACCAATTTTACCGCACAGTACCTTTTTTTGCCTGACATGTCCGACAAATCAATGTATATTTCGTTCCCTGCCTTGAATTATGTTTAAATATAGATCACTATATAACCATGATATCATTCTTCAGAGCTACATATATATTGTTATTCATCGATAATGTTTGGATGATGCTGACTCGAATTTTCTACATATGAAAACACTGCTACTGACGTGTTCATGACATTGTCCATGGACTTACCTATATATTTGTACAAATATTTAATTTTCCAGTCTGCGGAGTCATTCTTAATGCCTGTCTGCTGATATCTATTATCAATTATATTAAGAAAAACAGATTTGAATCTACACATAAGCAGATCATCAGCTACAGCAAGAGTTTACCATAGATTGAAGTGGTGTTTTGATAGCTACAAGCAATGTTTTGATTGCTCATGGCAGGGTTTTGACAGATCTGGGAGGTTTTGACACAGCTGGAAGCACTTGGATTTTGGTAACAGAGTTGTGACAGATTATAAGAAAATAATATGCATCTGTCAGTTATTTAGATGGTTAGTTCAATATGGGGTATGGACAGACCTGGAAGGTTTCTATAGCTACTTCATGTATACTGTTTCTCACACAGATGACGAAGAGACTGTTACACCAGCAGAAATGTTAATAGCCAAAGTGACCATGGGTGATATATGTGGCGAAGCTGCCAAGTTAAAGTCACAAGGTGTCCTCAATCAGGTACGTACTACTTTCATTCATGGTCATGGCATGACTAACTAAGCACTGATCAGACATCTTCACCTAAATTTGCAGCAGGATATAGTTGGAAAATACATAGTATGAGCAACTACTCAAATTTATAGAGAGGTCTCCAAGTGGCAATATCAATGTCCATCCATCTATCATTGAGCATACATTGTCTGTCATCCTGTGTCATCAGTGTTCATTAATGTAATCAGGTCTCATGAAATGTCATATTTGGGGATAATCGGCCAATTGCCATGCTGACTGTTGAAAAGTATATGAATCTGCCTTGTATTCTTGCAACTAAACTCAAAGCTTTATTCAGGGATTCATAGAAGTCCAAATTTTTACTACCCACTATAAAATATTGAGTTCTTTTTATGCTCAAATTGAGTTTTTCCAAGTTTTTACGGCCCACCCACAAGTTGATATTGAGTTTTTGAATGTTTTTACCACCCTACCAATTAAGATATGAACAAATAGTTTCTGTAGTACTAAGGTGAGCTATGATGTGATTTGGATAATGGTCATCTGAATGACAAAAAAACACATGTTCTGTATTGTAACTTGCTCACTTATTTTAATAGATTTCATTTTTTTGGACCTCGTGTTTGTAGCAACACCAACAGCGGTAAGAGATCACAAACTATCATAAACATTCAAAGATAATTATCATATAACGCTTGCAAGAGACGCTATAAAATCCTTACATCATCAGCGGATTTTCACGTAAGATGTAGCAGCTGTCAAGCAGAACTCAGACTTCTACTTTACGTCCATCGCATGGTTGCCGTCGAACTTCAGAACAAAGGAACTGCAGGGGTAGAATTTCGCAAAATTTTGCGAGAATCCAGTTGGATTCTTAGTGGCTTAGTTTGCGAGAATCCAAAGAATCCAAATTTGCGGAACCAAGCATTTCGTGACCAGTTGCCATTTTCACTAGTGCTAGTTACTGCACAACTAGATGTAAACTTCTCAATGGGAAAATTGAAATCGCCTCATTTATTCTGAGGAGGGTGGTTAGCACACATATAATAGCACAAATTAGTTCAGGCGAGTGATTATCTCCATTGATGAGCAGTATTCAACCTAAACATGTTTGGTAAGTGGTAAGTATATACTCTTAATTTTATTTCATTTGTATCTTTGTATTGCATATGAAACAAATATTGGAATTGTCTGCATTGCAAAAAAAAATAATAATCATAAAAAAAAAAAAAAAAATAAATAAATAAAAATCTGGCCACCTGCTGCATTCCCTGACAAGCAGTAAATCAACAATTGTTATTAATGAACCTTTATAAAAAGACTAGGCTATGGATTTATATGAGATACGCAAAAACATTAAAAAAATAAGGAAATTCCAGATATTTTTGTACCACATTTTCTCATTTTATACCATGATGGTTTTTACAGTGAAAGATAAAAATTACCAACAAAAATTCAAGAGTCACGGACATAAACAAGAAATGCAATGCCGTTAAAGTTAAAATCTAGACCTCAAATAAACCGACTTCTGAAGAAATTGCATGTTCTCAACGTAAAGTGCGAGACCGCGTTGTTGTTGTTGTTCATGACGGGTATCATACACGCAATGTCTCTGCAGAAACGATTTCCTACCGCTTCCTACCGCTTGATTCTACTTTGCCCGATGTTCTGTCTTAGGGAAAATTGTTTGTCATTCTAATTATGAACGAATCCGAATCAAATTCATCTGCTAAATGATATCCAAAATGTCCCAGGTTTCGTTTTCACCCTCGTGTACTTTTCGTCTGCAGACCGCCAGCTAGCATTCAATTCCTTCATATAGACTGTTTTCGTCTGTTGGGTTTAACGTAGGTAGCTGTGGACCAGCAGCCGAGCGAAGGAGAATACACTCATACCTTCGGCGCCAGTCGGGAACCATTACAGAGAGTATTCGAGGCTCCCAAAAAATAATCGAGCAAAGGTCTCCGAGGTTTAGTTAGCGCATTACGTCAGCAAAACATGTGCAAACCGCCACTTCCGTTTGTGTACGTTTTGCAGAACTCGCAAATTGTCGAAGGATCGGCGATGATTTTCACATCACTGAAATAATTTGCACCATTTCGAGTATTGAGTTTTCGTCAAAAACATTGAGTATTTCTTGTCCAAAACGTACACTTTTGAGTTTTTTGCTGTCTATATTCAGTTTTTGACATTTTTTTTCTACCGTTTAACGGTAGTAAAAACGGACGTCTATGAATCCCTGTTATTTATATTGGTGATTGTCTAATTACAGGTTCCGGCCGACAAGCTAGTCAAACTTCTTACCATCCTCCAATGGAATGTAAAGGATGGAGGAAGACTGTTGCCAAATATTAACCAGGTAATGTTTTCTTCAAGAAGTAGATTTTGTTTCTGAAAATTTTTGTATAATATTTTTCTTCTGGTGTATTACTTGTTCGGTTAGACTGTTGAGACGGTCACTCTAAATGGAATTCTGAATTAGTAGCTGTTGTAGCGAGTTGACACATTTGATTCACTGTTCAATATTCTCACTACCTTCCATTGCTTCAAATTTGTGTTCTTATTATACACAAAACATGAGATAATAGACTAATTATACTTGTTAGGCATAGTAGTTATTACACACCCATCATCAGACAAGGTCGTATATATATTGTGATAGCGAGTTCTGTCCATCTGCAATATCTTCAGTTGCATTTTGAGGTCAAACGGTCATTGTGGCAGAAAACCAGTAATTCATTGAAATTGTTACGTTATTTGTGCTGAAACTTACCAAATTTTTGCTAGAAATTTGGGGTAGCCATGTTAGTCTTTATAGTATAGATGAATAACAAAGGATGGCACCTTTGAGACTAAGTTTAATGGTCATGAGTGTTCGCAGATAGTGGATATCTGGTTCGCCAGGTCAAGTTTTTGATATAAGTACAGTTCAGAGATTGTGATGGTGAAGAAGAAGCCTTCTGATTTTTACCCCCTGCCAATGTTGACATAGGAGTATTGTCTGTGTAACCTGTCTGCCCATTTTCCTTGTTAACACAAGATCTCTTGAAGGCTTATTGTCAGGCTTTCCAAATTCATATAACATAGTCAGAAGCCTATTCAAATTAACTGGCCTCAACCTATTTCATGAACATTAAATTCTATTATCAGTGATATCTTTTGAAGGATTATAACTAGGCCCTCCAACTTTATACTACACATACAATTGGCAAGGTTCGCACAGTCCTGGAATGTCCTTAAATGTCCTGGAAAAATAAAAGTATGCTTTCCAGCACTGGAAAGTCCTGGAAAAATAGTATGTGTCCTTGAAAGTCCTGGAAAATCAATAGAATTACTGTGCTGCGAATCATCCGTCGGCAAATGCTCACTCCAACGATCGGTCATCGCTGTCGGGGGGATTCCCCAGTTCACTGACGCGCCAATTCATTCATAAACTTTCGTAGTAAATATAGCAAACTTCTCGGCCAATCAAATATCGAATTGAGACATCCGTCACTGAGCTCCCATGGTGACGAATATTCACGGAAACCTCCGGTCATTAATCTGAGTCACGCGAAAGGTGCAAAGCATGAATCCTGCTATCAGCGTGAGCGATAAGATATGCGGATTAATCGGACTATCACATCTTTCTTTGGCTCTTCCACGGCCGATTCAGGCATAATATCGTTGTAAGATTTAATTTGTATGATTATTTACCCATCCGTTGTCCTTCAGATTAGAATCTCTATCTCTGAATGAGTTGTTCGTTTTAGTGACAAATATTTCAAGCCGAAAACGGAGCCATATTCCACGTGTATTTCATACTTCCTGGTGACAACAGGGGAGATAATCAAGGGTAGATAACCTCTATACATTGCGTTGAGAGAAAATACATTTGACTGAAAATAACTGGAGACACTTTGTCCTGGAAAACAGCAATTTTGTCCTGGAAATGTCCTGGAATTTTGATCTTTCCCAGCTGTGCGAACCCTGATTGGTGATTGACTAGAAACAGTTCCAATTTGACTGACCATGACCTATTGTATGAAGGACAAATTATGTTGTTGCAATATCTCAGGATCATGGCTAGGCTCTCCATGCTTCAAATTGACCAGGTCAAATTTAGTTAAATACAATACATTTTAAACGGTGATCCAAATTCATACTACATGGCAGTGGTGATGGGCTAGAAACAAACACAAGGTCGGCGACCATGACATATTTTTTCAAGGCCAAATTCTGATTATTATGTATAGTGATAACTTTTGTGGGATTATAGCTAGGTTTTTCACATCTGACTGTATATAACTCATAAAGGATCAATTTATTGAAGATGCTGTGACCTATTTTATTCTAGGTAAAATTTGATTTGATGATATTTTATGAAGGCTCATTGAATTTGTTTCTCTTTAAGTTTTGGTTTTTGCAGACAAAGGTGTTGGCGGGCATATATTGAAGCCCATAAGGCTCTTGTTTATTAGTATTAGGATTTCATATTCAGAAATGATTATTTTTCTTGAAACTGAATGTATTGCATTAATAAAAACTTGTCTTGTATGAGGTTTTACACAATGTATGTGCTGTTACTGTGTAAAGGATGATGATGAAGAGGCGGAGTTGTGGAGGGAGATCACCATGGATCGAGTGATGAGGAGTGTGGAGGGGGCTCTCACAGCCATCTTCATCATGATTGCCCCAGACATGCCCAAACAGGTATTCTTGGAGGATGTCATGGAGAGGGTGCTCCTCCTCACCAAATTCCAGCTCCACAACACTGTCTACCCAGAGTTTGATCCCGTCTACAGGATAGACCCTACAGCAAGAGGTACAGAGTCTACTCTGGTTTCATATTTCATGTTACAGTCAAAACTCCAACCAGCCAAATCATGTCACATCAGTGTAACGTTTAGTTCATTGGGATAGATTTTCGGTAAAAAATATTATACAAAGTAAACACTACCATGTTGATTTTCTCCTCGCATTGAGTAGTTCATGTAATTGTGACTATATAGTATTATGGAAAAGTTTTATAGATTTGTATGCATAAGTACTTTGAAATGTTGATTTGTGCCCATTTTTCCGTGCAACAGTTGGAAAAGTGACATTTTTGCATATGACAAATCCAAATTCGTATATTGAGCTAATCGTCCCTGGCTGCATGATCGGCCTGTGAGTAATTTTCACAGAGCCTGTTAAACCAGCCTTAGCCTGCATGGTCTTCGAACCTGCATTTATTTTACAGTAACTGAAGTCATCTGTCGTGTTGTACACACATGAACATTGCCTTACAGATCAATACAGTGGGAATTTCAAGTCGAAGAGAGCCAGGGCTGGCCAGGTGAAAAACAAGCACACATTGCTTCTATACAACAAGATGACAGAACTCATTGGCTGTCTTGCAGAACTTGTTGAAATCCAGGAACTCACAGATACTGTTATTCTGCAGGTTTGTCCTAGCCCAATAACTTTCAGTATCATACAGTGATGTAAGTCTTCCGGTTTTTGCCGGAAATCTGGTTTTTTGTTGAAACTTGGAAAAAATTCCGTTTTTATAGAAATTTAGATTCTCGTCCGGTTTTACCAGGAAAGTGATACTTGATGTCGACTAAATCGATATTTGAGCGTTCAAAAACGCATTTTTTACCTGATCTTGATAAAGTATGTATTGTTACCATTTTTGATCCTCAAAATTGGATCCCGATCGTCTCTGGCGAAGAACCGACGTAGTCGCCATTTTTATAATGATTTGTCCGCCACGTGATACGGGAGACAACTCGGGAGACAACTAGAGTTGTCTCCCCTGTAGTACTGGCGCTCAAATCACTAGCAGCCGAAACTATTATGGGATATTGCGTGGCAGTCTGAAGTGAAAATTGCGCCTTTTTGCCAGAGTGAAAATCGAAGTGAAAGTCATGAGCGTGTTACATCGCAGTGCCGACATAGACGTCAATGAGGTGGATAAGAGTATCAAAAATAAGTTTCGTTGGTCATGGCTGGAGGACAAAGACTGTCACGGCCACGGGGATCACCTTTTTCAGACTACATAAGGAAACTCAATTTGCCAGGTTTGGCTGAATGTACCATTTGTAATGATAGAGTACGTTACGGCAGCTCAGGAAAAAAATCTTTACAAGCTCACGCAAAATCGGCAAAGCATCTGCAGCGGCTGAAATACCTCAGGTTAGACATTAGATATGTCATAATGTGTGATCCAAATGTTCCATCATTCCATACAGGAGTCTCTGAATAAATTTACAGAAATTAATTTTCAAAATAAGTTTCAGAATCAGAATGAGGGTGTATTATGAAACGGGTTTTGCTTGAAAAACAACACAAAAAAACGTAGTGGCTTGCCAATCATATTTTCTTATTTTATTTGCCAGAAATTGGCTCGAATGCATCTCCAGCCATCTAGGACCCCAGAGCTTCCAGGGGCCTAGGCGGCCCCTGGACCCCGGCCTAAAGTGCTAGGATAGTATTTTCAGGTTTTTTGACAAAAGTCCACTTACATCACTGATCATAATGATTATGTTATGTACCTATTACAATATGCAGGTATATGAATGACCACACCTTCTGTGCAGTACAGTGATGTTCATCATAGATATGTTTTCAAGCCTTAGTGACAACAGAGCAAATAGCCAGTTTGAAAAAAATTAAAATAAAAATCTGCCCAAATCTGTGAAAAAGTTTAAAATATATAATAACATAAAAAAAACGGCAAGCACCCTTTTGAAAATATGAGCCCCTGAGAAACTTTGTATGGCTTTACATTGCCAACCAAATATGCTTTCTTGTATTAATCTTTCCCTGTTTTTTTGAGCATTCCCTTGTTTGCTCATATGTGTGTGGTTCCACTGAACAGATTGGATTGTTCGTTAATACATATTGCTCATGAAATATTTATAATTTCAGTTGTCATCATTGGGAGTGTCCACGTTCTTTGTGGAAAACATCAGTGAGCTGCAGCTGAATGCTATGAAACTGGTTACATGTGTAAGTAAAGTTATCAAGAATATGTTCTGTTTACAGAATATTTTCATGACTTGCAGTATACTCATACCTCTCATATCTATAAACATCTTCATACACGTCATTCCTCATAATAGTTGAAGCCAAGTTTTACCCAGCTCAGACAACTTTACTCAATATTATCTTTATGATTGTTGACTATTAATATTTTCATGTATATTTTAGATATTCTCAAGATATGACAAACATCGGCAACTGATTTTGGAGGATATTTTTGCCTCCTTGGCTCGACTACCTTCAAGTAAAAGGAACTTGAGAAATTACAGGTGAAACATTGACCCTCTATTTACTTCCTAAATCTGACTTTTCTGTTTTCTGGCAAGAAGTTAAAGATGAGGAATTAAGCTGTCGATTTCTCGGCTTGTGTCATTGTTCAATTTCTCAATATCAAATGAAGAAATTCAATTCGTCAAGTTTCAGGAAAATGTTTCTTTGAAAATCCAGAAAAAAGGAAAGTTTGTGTAATAAATATTTGTCTACCTGAATACAGTCAATATGAGTCAGTTTCAGAATCACTTGGATAGAATACTACCTTAGTTCCAAAGTAAATATGAAAGAATTAAAAAAAAAGAACATAATAAAAAACGCCTGCCCACATCTTTTTGGAAAACTGAGCACCTGAGAAACAATTAACTTTGTATGGCCTTATCTCTTAAAACATAGGTACTATATTAAGCTGGACAGGAAAGAACTTCTTTTATTTATTTTTTTCAGCTGTAATGAATGACTTTAAGGACGTTCCAGACAATTTAACAATAAAATGTCTTTTTTTAAATATTTCTTACAAGAGGTAAAGCAAACCTTCAATATTTAAAATAAAGTATAAAATTCAGGGTTCACCATGCTTAATTTTGCATAATCTAGGAATTTTTATGGTATATTATAATGGTTTAACTCTTTCCCTCATATAAACAGGTTTTGACGACTTGTGTAGATCCCCATGTAAACGTGTTTTGACGAGTGTTCACCTAACCCATGAAGACGGATTTTGACGTGTTACTGAGTTCCCATGTGATGAAATATTTTTGCGTTTACTTTAAAACCTATTTAAAACTATACATTTTCAGAAAGCCAAAATTTCAATAAATCTGACTATATGGACTGTTGGTATGTTTTGTAATGAGGCTAAAATGAAATCAAGAGAGGAACAGAAATTATTGACGGAAAATGCGCAATTTAACACCAAATGTGTTTGGTGTGCTCCAAGAGAAACGCTTGAAAAATAGTAAAATCTGCTTCCAAATTCATGAATATTTCACGAAACGCGAGTATAAACAACCAGAGTATCTGACATTGATGACTAACTCATCAAATCCATGCATCTGAGTTTATTATAAACATTTTCCCCGGGACCTGTTGATCTCTGTTATGTTTATCCGCCGTTCTTCCTCGGCCTCCCATGCTGCCTCTCATCGACAAGTGACCATGGTGACCACGCGCAAACAAACCGTGTTGCTCCAATCGCGCCAGGCCTCTGAAAAGGTTGCGCAGCCTTGGCCAATCAGTGATGATGTTTTACTTCATCTTATGAGTATTTATTACCAGTCTTCATTCTTCTTTGCGGGAGTATATGGGATTTCCACAGTTACAGCTCGTTCTATACCTGCCATCTCATGATGTCACTGCCAAATCCCGAATTTGCGGAGAATTAGCTACACAACGATATATGATAATATGGAAATGGCAGCTTGAAAACCACGAAGTAAACACTGCGAAATGGTGCTAAAATACGACAATTTCTTCACTTTTTTCGTGATTTCCATCAGACGGAAAGCAGAAACATTTTCTTACAAGATTACTTCTTTTTATGTTGCTGATATTGGTATAAAACGTGAAAAAATAACATAGAATGGGTCTGTGGGAGATCATTGGTAAATATTTCTCCACATGACATGGGACATAAACGAGATATTTTACATGACGGAAAAATTGAAATGAATCCAAGATCCACGCCATTACAAACCTATTACAGGTCAGAGAGAGAAAATTCCCCACAAGTCTAGGAGGGAAAGAGTTAACCCTACTCTAATATATGGGATAAGATGAGTATTCTATGAAAATGCTTTTATTTTCATAGCAAAAGCTAATATTTAATTTGAAGGTAAAATGTTATTTTCTCCGAAATGCCTCAATAGTTTTCTGGAACAACACTTAATCTGAAAATCTAATAAATACGAGGGTCACCAGGCTTCTCTTAAAGACAGCAGGATGCCAACATGAAAATCCATGTTCTTTAGGCCAAATTACCTGATTTCGCTAAAGTCAGTTTGCCAGCATTACTTCGTTGAGGTCGTATTGCCTTGAATTTTGGAAAACTGTATCCAAATCAAATATCATTTCTCAACTGTTCTCTTAAGAGCTAACATTTTCGTTTTCCATTGAATTTCCTTTAAATATCGGTATTTTGGTAAATGTGCACAAACATGCGCAGAAATATGCGCAGTAGACGTAAAATTGAATATGTCTGGAACCTCCTTGATTTAAAATGTATATTTATTTCAAAAGAAAACTGGGATCGGCGAACAAGCGCATTGCCTATATTAACGCCTTTCCAGTCCTTAACCTCCTTAACCAATCAACAACAACAAATCCAGTAACTAATTATAGAGTTCTGTAAATTTCTGATATTTCCTAATTATTACTACACAACAACTTTCTGCAGATTGAATGCGGATGAATCGATACAGATGGTAACGGCATTAGCACTTCAGCTGATCCAGTGTGTGGTCAAATTGCCATCCCCAACAGGGGAAGGGGAAGCTCAACCCAGGCCTGACAGCCCTGTCGAAGTGAACAAACAAGTAAGTGATGGTTAATACAGACGACTGAACTCATTCTACAGAACATTCTGTGCAGAGAAGGCTGATGAAATGAAAAGTGTGGGTGCGCAAGATTTGGAAAGTGTAACCCTCCCGTATACTCTGTTGCATACCAATACATCATTCTTTTGGGAAATATGTATGAATGTTCTTGATTTCTGTTCTTGATTGATATCTCAATCGCAAAGTATGTGACCAAATAGTGGTATGAAACCAAGCAAAAGATTCTATCAAGATGTGGTCATCTCTTTTCTTCTTGCTATCACACTTTAAATGTGTTGGCTAGATATGGTAATAGTAATATGGAGAAATTTCCACCATGAATTGGGATTATCCAGTTCTGCATACCATGACCAAAACAGACACTGCTGCTTTCTGGATATACTGTTCCTGTTCAGTCCAGATGCAACGTCATTCTGGTAGATGGTTTACCAATAATGAGTTGATGTATGATCCTGCATGTGTGATCACTCTCCTTCTGTTTCAGGTCAGATTCACTGCTGACAAACTTTGTCTGAAGAAGGTATTATTGATGCTGTACATACTAGATCAGAGATCTGTCGTTCTTGTCTTTGTTGTGCAGTCCGTAAAATGCATCCATGGTACATTCATCTCTTCTTGGCTCAATTCTCAACTTTGGAGCATACACAGTGTGTTTATTTGCTTCAGTTACTCGAGATGCTTCCATATTCACAGGAACTGTCTTCCGTGGTTTGAGTTTAAAACGATTTTCAAAGTTTCAAACATTCACGTTTCAGCAGTGGACAAGGAAATCAGTGGTTAATCTTAATAAATGCATATTTTCCAGTTAACTGTTAGTGAAGAGAAAGACATCCAACTGTTCCCAACTAGCCAACTGTCTTGAGTTAGAGCGCCGTCTATCTCCTAAAGTGAGCCTTATCCCGTAACCTTATATATTCCAGAAGCTTATGTCATAATACACTACATGATCCACTAATAATGGGATGACTCTTTCCTCTGAGAAACGGAACACTACCCTCATCTACAACATCTGTGGCTTGTTAAGGGTTTGATTTACAGACAGAGCCCCTTAGTTTGAAACATTTGTTCTTTATTATAACTTACTGGAAAAATGCAAAATATAGTAATGCATGAATAATTAGGCATTTACAGTATTTTTCTCAGTTTTTGTCTCATCCACAAGATGGGATCCCATACCTTGAGCCCACAGATATGGTTTGAATGCGTATTATCGAGAAGTGGTAGAATTGTGTTCCAGTTTCATCACCTTGTTCCACCTGTACAGAATGAGCATGCGCAAAGCCGGTGTCATTTTAGATTGTGATATATTTTGGATTAAAGGTGTTTGAGTTTGACTGATAGTGTTTCTCTGCAGCCCACGATTCAAATGGTTGAATATTCATTATTTTGTATGCTATCCATTGAATGAAGTCCGGAGGACATTGTCATTTTTGGCTGGATGAAAACCCATGTCTTGGCCATTTTTCCTCTCCTATCTTTTCAGTTTCAGTTCCTACTTAGCGTCTTTCTACATTACAGCATGACAAATGATATGAACAAGAAATATGCATGAAAAGAAACCTTACCTGTGGTTACATGGAATTTGTATTGCTGCCCCAAAACTGTGTTGCTGGCAAGATCTGTCCATAAAACCAGTACATAAGGTGTGAAGGCTGAGGATGTCCTGAATAAGTGTGTCCCTTTTCTATAGAAAGTGAGGACGGACACTCATCTTTAAAGAAATGTCCTAGCTGGGTTAGAAGATAGGATCGGGATACTCTTGAATACTGGACAGTCTAAGCCCCCACACCAGTGCAACAGAAACACTCAGGAGTGGGTGACAAGCTTGATAACCCTGGGGGTTGCCATAAAACTCACACTGGATATAGGTTGTCATTCTAGCAAATGTCATGTTAATATTTGAAATTTTCAAAAATGCAATTGATTTAGCTGGCTGAATTTTGTTTTCATTTTTTAAATGCAATGATATCTGAGATACAAGAGAATTGGGGAAAAACTAGAGGAGTACGGACCAGTTTTTTGCAGAGGGCTTCAAAGTTGTGGTACTCCCCTTTTCTGAATGCTGACATTTCTATATCCACTTCAAAATTATGCAGAATATCTTTGAAGGTCTGCAACTGAGTTAGAACTATTTCTTATTCGTGTAAACAATGTACTATGGGCTGTAGTAGTATTGATTACCTGCCCCTAGTGTCAGCCAATGTAATTTATTTTTTACCTTGAACATCTGATCAACCTTAATAGCAACAAGTTGACTTTGGCTGGCCCAGAAAACTGTGACATCATACCTACATGTATAAGACATATATAAGACATATTTGTAACCAAAACACTGTCCGTGTGGGTCATTGCCATCAAATATTCATTGGAATCTCGATATACACTCAGTGATTACATGGAGCTGGAATTATTTATATTTAGGACAAGCTATGTCGAAAGATGTTTTCCATAGATTAACTGGCGAAAAATTAATTAATCACAAGTAAAAAGGTTTCCTTCAGAAGCCTCAACTGAACTGAATTCATCTCTTTGCAGAGTGACAATGATGTTGTGATAGTC
Organism: Hanleya hanleyi; assembly: GCA_036873755.1. Classification (NCBI taxonomy): domain Eukaryota; kingdom Metazoa; phylum Mollusca; class Polyplacophora; order Lepidopleurida; family Hanleyidae; genus Hanleya; species Hanleya hanleyi. The sequence continues at coordinate 13,830 of JAVTVY010007396.1, read as the reverse complement.
ACATCTTATGAAACTGCCATGCGAACAGGATACAATTTTCTCTCTGTGTTTTTGAAAAAGTAAGTAAACTTTGCTATTGTTTCTGTGTTATGTTTGACCAGTATCTCTCTAATTTTCCTCGAAGTAAGAGAATTTGTTAGGATTCTTTGTATGATCAGTATTTGGTCAACTTTCCAACGATTAGATGAATTTGTTTTATTTCTTCCTTTTGTTCTCCTGCTCATTAATGAAATGTTTCATTGATCTATATATCTCAAGAGCCAATATTCAAATCTGAACGGTCAAAATTAGAAATTTAAACATGGAGAAACAAGAAAATGAACAGGTCAAATCTGTCAAAATGTGATTTTTAGACCGGCTGTTTTTATATCCTCACTAACACCCTGTTTGACAAGCCTACAAAACAACCATTGTCATATATGTTGTCAAACATTGTTTACTTGTTCAGATGTACACATAAAGGGGAGGAAGACTACCGGCCATTATTTGAGAACTTTGTTCAAGATTTACTGGCTACGGTCAACAAACCAGAATGGCCTGCCTCGGAACTTCTGCTCAGTTTATTGGGGAGAATTCTTGTGAGTAAAATTTTACATCTTGGGTTGAGATACAAAAACATACAGGCCTCCCACTTGTCCTACTTTTTCAGAATTTGTTCTACTTTTCTTACTTTTTCAGCATTTGTCCAACTTTTCAGAAATTTTGTCTGTCAAAAATTAAAAATGTGAATTTGAGAAAATTTAGTAACTAAGGGCAGCATTTTTTGCAGATTTACATATTTTATCTGGGGGTATGCTGTATATTGGGAAATGTGATTGTTGCTCTCTTACAATCATTTGGCAAGTCCACCAGATTGGACCTGAGGCTGCATGTTTGAATATGACTTTCTCTTAACTTAACAATAATAATCTTAGAAGTTAGGGTGTTATGAGGATTTCTGGAGCCTGCAATTATGTTCTGTGTTTCCATGTTTTTATTTGCATTAGGTTCAACAATTCAGCAATAAATCAGTGGATATGCCTCTGAGGACGGCCTCGCTGGAATATTTGGGCATTGTGGCAGCCCGATTACGGAAGGATGCTGTCTCTAGTCAACTGGACCAAGAAATGATAGATGAGATTGTAGAAAAGGTAAGTTTACCATTCATGTTCTTTCTTCAATATCTGTAGGTGTGCTCCACGTTTACCTGACTGTATGCTTGATCCCGAGATAGAATTTACAAAACATTGTTGTATTTACAACCCTCACAATTCAGAAAATTATCCTCGGCTTTTTTTTGGCCGAGGAAAAATTACTTTGCGTCGGCAAAAGTCATTTCACCTCGGCATTTTTTTTAAGAGAGATATTAGTGATATAGAGGCCAATCTGAAGGTGAAGAAATCATTTTATTACAGTGTCAAGCAACAACTGGTGCTTTTACAGTTACTACTTATCTCTCAGAGTTTGTTTGGATGATTGAACACTTCAAAAGTCCTACGTAGCAAACTAATCTGAGTCACTGTATGTGTCAGTCTGTGGATTAGCTGCATTACTGTACAAGACACCACAGAATCGCTCAATCCGTCACCACGTGTATGATTATCCCGCCCGAAAGTGAATGACCAATTAGTGGACCCCCTCTAGGAAGCATTGTTCTATAATTAGATTGGCTCGGGAAATTCCCCACAGCAATGTCACTGCATGCACAGGGTGACTGTCGTGTCTCTCATCAATAAAACAATGCTGATTAGCCTATGTTGTTCTCAATAAAACAATGCTGATTAATCAATATATATATAGGTATAGTATATTGGTAGCTTGAGGTAAGAACAACATCGATTAATCAGCATTGTTTTATTGAGAACAACACATCATGTTTTGTTGATTTGAGACACGGACCTGTGCTGCATGTGAGAGCGTGATGCAATTTGGCGCCAGTAAATTCAGATTATGATCAGAATGATTTCATTTAGCAGGGTGTTATGTAATATTTTTCAAGGTAAACCAAGAAAGACATATTGCAAAGTGCCACCGGTTAAAACTTTGTATCTGAACTGTGACGTCTGGAACGTATTTCTTTCACATTATAATGTTTACAGCATGTTGACCTCAACACGTGCTTCAAACAAAATTCTATGCAAGCCCCGGGCGATCTCAATCATGAAGTCTGGTGATCACGGGGGTGGAAAGACCGTCGCATGCAAATTACAAAATCATCATTCTTGGGTTTTGTATTCGAATGAACCGTTATCTTATTCTTATGTCATTGAAATATTGCCACCGTTTTCACGGGTATAAAATATTCATATCATCAAATAATATGAACTCGTGTTCAGCTCTGTTACACCTTTCACCCCTGTTGATTTTGTCAAGTGACTCAAGTGAGGTTATCCCGGGCAGTGTGGTTCGTGTCCAAAAACAATGAAAACCGTGGGGGAGATGGGTTGTAGTGAAGTTTCTCCGTAAACCAAATAGCATCTCGTTGGTATTTTTTCTCTTATTAACAGTAAGATAATCTTTATTCTTTTCACACTAATGTAATATTCTCATGGTTTCGGGAGAGTAAATATCTTTTTGCTTAAACAATGGGGGAACAGTTAATTGTGTATGCGTGATCTTTCACCCCTGGAGTCAAACTCAGAATGGGACAGACCTGAGCCGCATGGCAAACTGATGCTACTGTAGAACTACAGCGGGTTTAGAGAGTGGATTTACAGATAAACAACAACAACGGGTTTCCAAGTGTGAATAATACCGATGAACCTGTTGTCAAAACGAGACGTACAGGAATTTATACAAACAGTACATAAACAGTAACAATGATATTGTTCTGAGTTTTTGCTGTGCTATTTTATTCGCTATTTGGACATCGTTGGTTGATTTTTCCCATTGTTCATTTTGCTTGACGGCGATCGCCTCGGCAGTTTTTTTTGCCGCGGCGTATCTCTAATGCTTCGGCAAATATGTCGGCAATTGCCGATTGCCGAGGTGAATTGTGCGGGCTGATTTATGTCATTCACAGCAGATATGAATGTAAATAAATGATATTGCTTACTTCAAAATGCACTATTATTCTAATATGGCCGAAGTGTCACTTCCTAGCTTAAACACAGCTCATTGTTATTACATGTACTTCACTCATCATAACTTAGTGATATCATGCTGATGCTGATTCCGTATAAATATCCATGCTTCATAGAAAAAAATTGTTATCATGTTTGTTTTCTTCAATGTATTGTAGATAAATGAAGAGGATGAAAATGACTCTGAGAAAGAAGATGGCAAGAAAGACGAAAAGAAATCTCCAGCCAAAGTAAATTTCATGCATCTCTTGGCTGTGTATACATATATTGAATGAGAACACACATCCTGTACAGGTTTTCCATTCCCTAAAAGCAAATGTTTATCTGTGACAACACATACTGCAAATCTTATTGAATATTATTTTGATTAATTACAACTGCTATCAGTTTGAAGCCAATAGGCCTGAAACCTGATGGCGTTTTATCCCACTTCTATCCCATGATGCAATGTAGTCCCCCAACATCCATGATAATTAAATGGCAGGTTCAATCAGCCTGTCGCCTTCCTCATGTAACAGGCAGGACATCAACTCAAATTGCCTGCACGAAGTCCCTGGACTGGAAAAGCCCGAAGAGCAGATTTTAATTTGGTGTATCGGGTTACATATTGGACTTCCCGCCTTGCAGCACATGTACTGTGTGTTGACATTTAATTAGTTTCGTGTTACATAAGCGATGCTAGATTTCATTTATAAGTGATCATGTGTCCCTGCACAAATCATCACGTGATTGAAAGAGATATAATACATCATCAGGGCTTTGGTCTGTTGTTGAATTTTGAGAAGCCAAAGCTTTGTAGTTTTTAGATTAAACAAAGATGGAAAATGAACATACAGTATCTTTTCTTATTTATTCAGTCACCATTATAAAATTCAATAGTTCCCATTTTATGTACAAAATTCAGTCACACCGCCCGCTAAAACCATTAATTTTAACGAAGAAATAATGGATCAGCTGCATGATTTTGTGCCATTTGTTAACTTCCTAATAAATTATATGCCTTCTAGCTTAATGCTCTGAAATGTCCTTTGATTGAATTCCTGGAGGATTTACCTTGTGATGGACATCTGTTTGATTTGTTAATGCTAGATGTTCTATTTGTATTATCCAGGTGGATCATGGAGATATAACCCAGAGTTTGCAACACTCTATGCTGGAATACCTGGCCTACAATGGCCACAGTGAGCCTGCATTCCTGGTGAGTTGTTCTGCAATGTAATTGTTATCATTATATTTGTTCCATGATGATCCACAAGGCTCGGAATTAGCATTGCACACATGCACAAATGCATGAATTTTTCCACAGTGCACGTAAATTTTGATCGGCAGGTGCACAGCGTGCATGTAGCTGCATTTGCAAACAAAGTGTTGCAAAGTGGACCATCAATCATGACGACTAGGTATGGCAGACTGCCAATTGTCTTGAAAAATTAGCAAGAAAATGTCCCAGCTGTGCGTTGAATTACCCCTGTGGGGATTTTTATCACGGGCATCTCCGCATCAGATGCTCCACATTATTTCTTAGTCCGCTTTCACCTCGTGTGTGACTATTTCCAAACTGTACAAAATGATTTGAACACAACATTCAAGTTTTTTTCTGCAGCCGGTTGGCAAGTAAACACAGTAAAAACACTGACCCTGCTGAGGAAGTGAGAGTCAGGCTGTAGTTGAATCCGTAGAGGAGACGATGCTGCAGAAACACGCACAAATCCCGCAACAACAACGGAAATTTGTTGAGTCCAACATAATTTGGATTTTCTGTAAATTTGTCGATTTGAAAAATTAACAAAAAATAGTAAGAAGAAATGGTTTAGGATGTTTAGACATATGACCTCTTCAAAAGAGGGTACAATCTCAACACAAAGCTAGATTCATCAGAATATTTGTGTGGCAAAACACATTCGATTTTTTCCAAATATTGATGCTTTTGATTTTTTTAGAGGAGTTTTTTTGAAGGACTCTGTGAGACCCTGTATTTGACACTGATGCCTGGCATTAAGAGAGCCCAAACCGCATTTTAGGCAAAACCGCTTGAAACACAGCCACCATATTTTGAACACTTATTTGTCTAGTGCTAAATCAGACGCCATTCAAAATTGGCTCCCCTCGGCCCATATTTTACAGAGTTCTGCCCCTTTACAGATATATTAATTTCTATTCCTGTCCTATATGCCTGAATATAACCAACTATATCTGCAGAACTGTGTTTGATATAGCTACTATATTTTGGAAACTTATTTATATTGTTGTATTCTAGAAGCCAGCGGAAAATTACTCGCCTCAGCCCTTATTTTACAGAATTATGCCCCTTTTCGGGTGCAGTTATCTCTGATTTTGTGATATATCCTTGAATGTAACAAGTTATATATAATTAACTGTGTTTGGTACAGCTACCAAATTATGAGGAAACTTTTTTCATGCAGTTGTAGTAGATACCTACAAAACAATTAGTTGTCTCGGCCCATATTTTATGGAGTTATGCCCCTTTCGGATGTAATAGTCTCCAATTTTGTGATCTGTAATTGAATGTACAAGTTATATCTGAAGATCTGTGTTAGTACAGATGCTAAATTTTGGAAACTTATTTATCTAGTTGTATTTTTACCCCTCGGCCATGTTGGCCTCGGGGTATTGTTGTCGCCGTCATGTACATCAGACCGTTAGCGCATTTTAGGCAAAACCACTGGAGACACAAACCACCAAATTTTTAACACTATCTAGTGCTAAGTCAGATGCCTATCGAAAGTGGCTCCCCTTGGCCCATATTTCACAGAATTATGCCCCTTTACAGATATATTAATTTCTATTTCTGTCCTATATGCTTGAATGTAACCAACTTTATCTGCAGAACTGTTAATACTTAGCATGCTTAGTTCTATACTCCATACACTGATCTGTTGAAACATCCGTACACTGCAAATTGTATATTACCTTTAGCTTGATCATCCCACATAGTACTATCTCTTCCCCAGTTCACACTACACATGGGTCTCAATCACTTGGGGAATCTGAGGGGTTTTGATTAGATCAATCTCACATTTTCCAGGCCTCTTGTTTTGTGGGACAACAGGCGAGTGACAATCACTCGCCTTATTTATTCTCAGGAGTGTGGTTAGCACACCTAAAATCACACCCCTTAAACGACTCTAGGCGAGTGATGGGTTTTCTCCCTTGATAAGCAATAAATATGTGTAAAGTGGCAAGTACAAACTATTACTCAGAATGTACAAGCATTCCCTCAGATTAACACTCTGTCTGTACTTTATTTAGAACAATAAACGTGAACCTTATCACTTTAGCCTATGTCTGGAAGGTTCCACACCTTGAATGTCGACAGCTGCACAGAACTGCCCTGCATGCCAGGCTGTCCAGCAGAGTTGAACTGTTGAAAATGGGCTCAAAGACACGGTGACTGTCTGGTCATTGGAATTGATAAATAAATTGAAAAATAATGGATGGTATTTGATGCACGATACATCTTATAATTTGAAACCCTGAACATACATTCAAAACATATTTGGCATTTTACAGCGTTTAGAAATATTTAGGATTCGCAATTCGGCAAAAATAGTGTACCGTAAAACTCACGTAAGGAATTTTATCACGTTCAGAATACTACCGATGGACGGTCTGTTTTACTACATCTCCACTAAATAACTCGTCTAAATTCTTATAGATGTCACCGTATGTATTCCTGGTTACTCGTAGCATAACGAATATTAAATATTTATTAAACACTCCCAGTAAATCGGTAAATATCCTTTTGTTTACCAAGCACCATACTGACTTTATGTTAATGAACAGTGGAACAGTTTGACCAATCAGGAAGTCGGGTTACGTCAGGTGATCAGCATTTTCGCGGGTTTATTGGGGTTTAATGGAAAGGATTCGAACACATGATTATTTTCACCCAATAAAATCGACGCATTTTTACCACGTGACAAATAAGGTTATGGAAATGAAAGCAGAGTTGTTGCCCTTCAATTTGACATCTTTAACGTGGGGAGTAGCTTCCGGGATTTCGTTGCAGAAGCTTGTAAACAAGGTGCATTTTTTGCGCGTTTCAACAAACTTTTCTGAATAAATGACGCTCTGTTTTACATTTGTAGACGATCTTCACATAACTAAGCATCTTTTTTAGTAATAAACACCAACTCACATGGAAAAATTAATGAAATAATACGTTTTAGTTGGAGTAAGCCGTGTCTGGTTTTATATTTCCACACGTGGCTTTAAATTGTTTCGAAAAACGATCAAACGTCCCATGGTTTCTCGGAAGTCGACAACTTGACAGTCGAGCAACGTGTATACACGGAATTGACAGGACAATGGTTAATGGCACACGTAAGTTGGTAACGAATTTAGCTGCGTTTACTGTTTTTTAACGACCGCGAAATGCCAGGTGCGCTATAGTCACGCACCGTGTTCCAAGTTCAGGAGCGCGAAGGCGCGCGCCTCAAAACGAGAGGCCTGATTTTCATTTGACACGGAAATAACAACCACCATTGTAAGCATAGGTTTAGCCAGCAATGCGTCTCGCCGTCTTTGAGACGGCCAACCCCAGTGTGTGACATTGAGACGGTCAATTAAAAAACGGGACGGCTATTCTTTATTGGTAATGTTTAATGCATATCCCCGAGACGGTGTGTTTTCCAAGAGCAAAATAATTAAACAAAACACGTGAAAAAAACAAACCCAAACATGGCTGTTGTAGTTATGAATTGTTCGACGTCGACCACGCGGAAATCCCCTGTAGTCGAAGAAATCCAAGGTGTGAAGTTGAAACGAGGGCAACCCTGTTCCTAAAGGTTTTCTCATTTCGTCTGTCACGCGCATAGATTTTCCAACTCGCTGTACCGTATGCAGTTTGAAGAATAAGTAAACCATTGAGAATGTGGTCTCTCAGCTCTCTGCACAAGGGTACTACGATATCATCCCCCAAAACAAATCAACCTATCTGCGCGGAGATTGGTTTTACTCCACAGGAGAATTTCAAAGCAGCAAGATGTCAAAATGAACTAACAAGGCCAATTATTGACAATGATAGATTTCTTCAGCAAGGAAAACGTGGAGTCCTGTACGTCTGATTTTGACAGCGAGGATTCGAGGGATGACGATGAACTAACTGCCAGCCGACCGGCAAATGCAATGTGTGACACGCGGCCTCCTGGTTAGTGAAAGAAAAACTGGCGAACACCGTCACCAGTTCTGTTTCAAAAAACGCAAAATAATATAGCTGAGAAAGTTATCGCAATCATGGACCGACATTTTTCTTGCCTCCCAATGATGCCGATAAATACAATGCAAATGCACAGTGTATCATCAAGTAGGTCGGCTACGGGCTCGGAGTGACGAGGCTAGAAATTTCAGGTTATTGTTATGACCAAAACGCAACAACAACGACGTTTCTTTCTGGGGCCGGTTTTATTCTAGTTCTTGCATAACTGAATTAGCGGCTATATTGAATAAAATAAAATAAAGGAAAAAAAACATAGATATAGAATGTACATGTTTGAAAACAAATTAACAGACCAAACTAAAACATAATGAAAGCTGAACAAATAAAGTTATTAACCCTAAGTTAGATATAATATAAAAAAAATGATCACTGGATTCTGGTTTGCGTGAGTGATACAAGAGTGATCACTCTCTCCAATATTAGTTTTCATTGCATTGGCAATTTTGAGAACACTGACCAAAAGCTCCCCTTGACAATTCAGATTTTGTTCCATTTTTATTAGCCCACCATCACCAGATCAATCTTCGTCCATGGTCCGTCGTCCGTCCGTAAACAATTCTTGTTATCGCCATTTCTCAGGAACTATTTTATGGATCTTTCGCAAATTTGGTACACGGGTTCCCCTTGGGGTCTAGTTGTGCAAGATACGTTTTCTGGTCCGATTCGAAAATCCAATATGGCCACCAGGCAGCCATCTTGGATTTCCCCATGAATCCTTGTTATCGCGATTTCTCAGGAACTACTGTATGGATCTTCCTCAAATTTGGCACACAGGTTCCCCTTGGGCTCTAGTTGTGCAAGATACCTTTTCTGGTCCGATTCAAAAATCCAATATGGCCATCATGCAGCCATCTTGGATTTCCCCATGAAACCTTATCACGATTTCTCAGGAACTACTGTATACCTTTTCTGGTCCGATTCAAAAAACCAATATGGCCGCAAGGCAGCCATCTTGGATTTCCCCATGAAACATTGTTATCGTCATTTCTCAGGAACTACTGTATGGATCTTTCTCAAATTTGGTACACAAGTTCCCCTTGGGGTCTAGTTGTGCAAGATACCTTTTCTTGTCCGATTCAAAAATCCAATATGGCCACCAGGCAGCCATCTTGGATTTCTCCATGAAACCTTGTTATCATGATTTCTCAGGAACTACAGCATGGATCTTTCTCAAATTTGGTACACAGGTTCCCCTTGGGGTCTAGTTGTGCAAGATACCTTTTCTGGTCCGATTCGAAAATCCAATATGGCCACCAGGCAGCCATCTTGGATTTCCTCATGAAACCTTGTTATCGCGATTTCTCAGGACTTACTTCATGGACTATCTCGAATTTGGTACACAGGTTTCCCTTGGGGTCTAGTTGTGCAAGATACCTTTTCTGGTCCGATTCAAACATCCAATATGGCCACCAGACAGCCATCTTGGATTTCCCCATGAAACATTGTTATCGTCATTTCTCAGGAAGAACTGCATGGATCTTTCTCAAATTTGGTACACAGGTTCCCCTTGGGGTCTAGTTGTGCAAGATACCTTTTCTTGTCCGATTCAAAAATCCAATATGGCCACCAGGCAGCCATCTTGGATTTCCCCATGAAACCTTGTTATCACGATTTCTCAGGAACTACAGCATGGATCTTTCTCAAATTTGGTACGTAGGTTCCCCTTGGGGTCTAGTTGTGTAAAATACCTATTTGCTTCCTAAATCGTAAACCTGCTTCAATTAATGCCTTTAATCTCCATTAAAGTGCACAATCAAACGTAGAAAACGGAAGTAAAACTAAAAGTTATCTCCCCTGGGAGAGAGAGTTATCCGCCCCTAGGAGAGCTCTCACTCTTCCCAACGTGGTTACTATATAAGCCAGAGTCAGCCCATTCTCGTCCTCTTTCTCCTGTTTGCTCTCGAGCAGTGCACATCTAGGGATGTGTTTAGATTCAATTTACAACGTTAGTTGTTGTTGTTTCGCTGGTGTATCCTTTATCAAGTGTGACTTTTGTTGTTTATTCGGAACTTACTTATTGTATTATTATGTCTGAGGTTCCGACTTCTATTCCTTGTCGTACGTGCGGGCAATTTTTGTCCCCATTGGACGCCCACACGGCTTGTTTTTCTTGTAAAGAATTGTGTTATCGTGCGTCCACGTGCGCGGAATGTGTATTATGGGACGCGACGACTTGGAGGAATTATGCCCAAGCTCGTCGTGCTTTTCTTTTTCATGCTTGTGATGACCCGTCTATTTCGGAGGTCGACAGACGGGTCTTAGAAATTTCTTTATTCAATGATATGAAGTGTAAGGAGGATCTTGACCGAGCTGGTCAAGACCCAGTTTCTCCCGTGTCGGTATGTATTCCGCCAAGCGGGAGTATAATACTCGAAGATAATTCTAGGTTGCTAGACAGTTTGACCTGTTCCGGAGCTTCATTGTCTAGGGTCGATCCAAAACCCGTTCCTTTGTCCGGCTTAACAAAGACCAGGTCGGTCTTGCCTGGCCATTCCATTGTCTCCGTCAGACAAAAGAATTCTTTGCCTCATGTTATTTCGCCTTTGCCTATCGGTTTACCACATGTTTCTTCTAGAAGGAAGAAAGCAAATAAACGTCGTCGTGTGTCAGTTTCTCCATTACGGGTTAAGTCTAAACATAGTTTTTCTAATTCCGTTAAATCTATGGAGGCTCGTTCGGACCTACCGTTGAGTGTTCAAGTTGCAAACTTACGAGCTCCGGTTTCCGCGGTTGTTGATTCTTCACATCGTCGTTCACATACTGCTACATGACGCACACGTACACAATACCGTTCACGTTCTCGTTCACCGGTTCGGAATTTGTTTTCTTCACGACGTTCGGTTTCACCACCGTATCGTTTGTTGTCACCAGTACGGGTTTCTTTTTCGCCGGTTCGACGTTCTCGTTCTCCGGTTCGTAGGTCACGTCCACCGGTTCATTTTGATACTAGTTTACGGCCTTCTCGTTCTCCGGTACGCCGTTCTCGTATTTTGACTGGTCATTCCCCTGATCCTTCACACCGTTTATCTCGGGTTTCGGCTCCTTATCAAGATTACCATGTCCCTCATTCGCGGACGCCATTTCTTGATCTTCCGGTGGATCACGGGTTATCATCTTCTCATCGACGCCGTAGTACTCGTTCACCTTCATCGGGTTCATCGAGTTCGTCGGATGATTCTACCGCCTCTCTGGAAAGTTCGGCTGATTCTTCGAAGTTGCATTATTCGCTTAGAATGCAGGCGCTTTCAGCGTTGGTTCCGGATATGCCCACCTCCTCCAAGGATGTTTCATCTAAGATTAAATGTCGGACTGCGGCGGATTCTGCATTTACGTCTTCGGCGCCTGTGACGCCGCTTACTTGCGCGCCGTCTCCGGCTTGGGTGGGTAGTTTAGAGGAGTTTGATCGTCAACTAGAGGATGACAATAAATTCAAGAAGCCTCGTTTTCGAGTTAACCATGTCCTTCATGATAACGTATTGCCCGACAAACCGCCCAAACGTGATCGTGATTTATCTCAGATTTCTAAAGCATCTAAGTCAACCCCGCTTGAGATACATTCCTCTCTCGTGGAGAATATTCAAGAGATGCTACTTGCAACGCAACGGGCTTCTTCGGTCACGGATTGGTTTTTGTTGGCTACTACCCGAATTGCCTTGGATCCTGAATTACGCCGAGACGATGGGTCGGCTTATTTGTCTCCGGGTCGCATTACCTATTTGCGGGGTTTCATTGACACCCTTGTACAGGCTAACCGTCAAATCATTGAGGCTAGTTCTTATTCGTATGTTTCGCTTCTCCAAGCGCATCGCAAAGCATTACTTAAGGTTGTCAAACCAGACGTTCCATTTGTGGTTAAGGATCAATTGCTTCATCAGCCATTATCATCCAAGTCCATTTTCAACAATGCTATTGAGTCCCTTCTACCCGTGATTCGTGAAGAACGGACTGCTCGCTTGATTGCTTCTGTTGCTCGTGGGGGCTCTACGGATCGTCGTCAGAAACGTTTTGGTCGTAGGTCCTCCACTACTCAACTAGATGGGGGCGCTCGGGGAAATTTTCGTGGTATCGACAAACCTCCACGAGGCCGAGGTCGCCGTTCCTTTCGTGGGAAACCTTCCAAGCGAGGTGGTCATTCCAACAAATGACTATCACGTTTCCGTGTCCGATCAAGCCGAAGTTTTTCATCCACCTGCTTTCCGGTCATTCAGTCATCATGTCGTGGGCGGCCGTCTTCTATACTTCGTAGACAATTGGCGTCTCATCACGGACGACGCCTGGATTTTAGAGTTTTGGAGAAAGGCTTCCTGTTCAGTTTTCATTCCTTTCCCAAACTCATCGCTTGGCCACGCCCATCCCGCCTGCCAGTTTCCGCGGGTCACTTGCAGACTCTTCTGTCTTCGGTCAACACGCTCATCGACAAGGGAGCTGTCAGGGAGTTACCTCGGTCAGAGGTCAGTTTGGGGTTTTACAGCCACGTATTTCTGGTTCCCAAGAAAGACTCGCTCCAGACAGATGCGGATGGTGATCGACCTAAAAGTGTTAAACAAGTTTCATCTCATCACCCCTCCTCATTTCAAGATGCCGACTGTTTCATCGATTCGGGCCCGCATACATCATCGGGATTGGCTGGCCTCAGTCGATCTGCAAGACGCGTATCTTCATATTCCAATTCATCCACGTCATCGGCGTTATCTCCGCTTCGTTATCAACGAACGTCGCTTCGAATGGCAGGTCCTCCCATTCGGGGTCAACATAGCCCCTTGGTTGTTTACCCGGATTACCTCTCCTGTCATGGCATTTCTTCACCTGCGAGGTATTCAAATAGAGGTTTATATAGACGACATCCTCCTATGGGCGGCGGACGAGTCCCGTCTCAACGCGCAAGTCCAGTTCACGCTTCTGGTGTTACGTCATCTAGGATTCATCCCTCATCCTCTCAAGTCAGAGTTAGTCCCGGCTCAAGTTCGCCGATACATCGGCGCAGTGTTCGATACTTATCATCAACGGGTATACCCTCCGGAGGATCGTTGGGACAAAATTCAGCTGTTGATCCGAAAGTTTTTGTCATCAACGTCACGGACACGTCAACAGTGGCAAAGTTTGGTAGGTTTGCTCACTTCCACACAGGACCTAACTCTTTACGGCCGACTACAGGTGCGTCCTCTACAGTATCATCTGTATCCTTACCTACAGACACCTTCCATCAATCCAGCGGTGCCGGTATTGACGTCTCTACATCCATATCTGGTCTGGTGGCAGTCCCGGCTCAACGTCATGCAGGGCGTTCCATTCCGCTTTCCGGCCCCGAGTCATCATCTGTATACCGATGCGTCCGAGACAGGTTGGGGAGCCCATCTGGACGAATTCGTGGTATCCGGCAGATGGTCAACGTTGGATGCCAGTCTTCACATCAACCTTCTGGAGATGAAGGCAGTCATCCTAGCGGTTCAACATTGGAGTCAACGTCTCATGTACTCGTCTCTCCTCATAGCGACGGACAATTCCAGTCATTGCGCACATCAACAAGTT
>JAVTVY010007395.1:0-49366 GCA_036873755.1 Hanleya hanleyi | reverse complement strand
ATGGGTATGTATTCTTCCGCGGTGATGCGGTCTGGCGGTGATGCGGTCGCGGGAAAAAGCTTCCGCGGAGAAAAAGTAGTCCCTAGACTTCAAATACGCTGCATGGTCCGATTGGGTTGAGTGAGGTATCAAAGTGAAGCATTCGTGAAGGGGCATCCAGTCATGGCTGGGTGCATGTAAAATTAGGATTTTTTTCCCGAAACTATAAAAAGCGGAACACGGACTTTACCCCTAAAATAGGGGAAAACCCCTATCAACCCTAGTGAAAAGGGCTAATATCGGTCCCCGGGCTTATCGGGGCCTGCCTATCAAGTCAATGGGGTGGGTGCATGCAAAATTAGGATTTTTTCCCGAAAATATAAAAAGCGGAATACGGTATTTACCCCTAAAATAGGGGAAAATACCTGTCAACCCTAGCCAAAAGGGTTAATATCGGTCCCCGGGCTTATTGGGACCTGCCTATCAAGTCAATGGGGTGGGTGCATGTAAAATTAGGATTTTTTTCCGAAACTATAAAAAGCGGAACACGGACTTTACCTCTACAATAGGGGTCTGTATTATACAATATAAGGGAAAATGCCTGTATGGGGTATGGGGATGGTCAATTTTTTTTCGTGGGCTTTACTATGGGTTGTGGGGTCTCGTTTTTCTCGTCTCGCCAAGAAAAACACGATGGGAAGGGTCCCGGAGCGAAGCGGTGAAATTTTTGGGAAAAGTCACCGAGGGCTGTGTATAGGCCCATAGGCTGGCCATGGGGGGTATAGGTCCAACCTGGGAAATTCACACACGTTCATTGTGATATGGGTTGCTTGGATTTGTTTTTCACGTCTCGTCATTTAGAACACGATGGGAAGGGTCTCGGAGCGCAACGGTGAAATTTTTGGAAAAGCACCATATAGCCCATGAAAATTCACACACGTTCATTGTGATATGGGTTGTTTGGTCTTGTTTTTCACGTCTCGTCATTTAGAACACGATGGGAAGGGTTTCGAAGCGAAACGGTGAAATTTTTGGAAAAAGTTCACCGAGGCCTGGGTAGGCCCATAGGCCTATACTGCATGGCTATGGAGGTATAGGTCCATACGGGGTGAACGTTTTGGGGTCTAGGTGAGCCCCTAATGGTCCTATGGTGTCGTATGAGGTCTTATTTTGAAGCTCTCCTGGAGTTTGTAATGTATCAGTCGCCCCCCTCAAGACCCTCATATATACCCGGATGACGGACGTTACCGAAAAGACACGGACTTTACCGAAAAGACACGGACGTCACCGAAAAGACACGAACTTCACCGAAAAGACACGGACGTACCCGAAAAGATACGGACGTACCCGAAAAGACACGAAGGTGAACGACCTTGTGGAAAAAACCCACAGACAGGTCAGTACATGTCCTATCATGTTCACAGGTTACGCCCCATTCACGCATAATAAAAGGATTGATTGATTGATTGTAATCTGTGTTGTTGCTGCTCTCTTCTTTGGACTAAGGGCAGTGAAGGAAGGTATTTTGTGTAGAGATGGACCATCCTTGCTCCGAATGCGTCGTGTGAGGTGTCATCTTGTAGCAACGCCCGCCAACGCCAAGCTTAACGCTTCAACGCCCTGGTGAAATAGCTCAGAAGTTCTGATTTTTCTAGATATTCCATGGAATTGTCACTAATTCTTCGAAATGCAGTGACGCCCGTCAACGCTCGTAGTTACGCCTTAACGCTCTAACATAATGCCTTGACGCCATGATATAGACCGGAGAGAGAACAACAACAACAACAAGGATGACACATGAGAGAACAACAACAACAAGCGTCAACGCCCGGTGGTGGTGGTGGGAGCTCCCGTGTGGCAGAGCTCTTGGATCGGAGCTCTTGGAGCTCAAAGCGTGTGGAGCTCAGATCTCGGAAGTGACATTTGCATATGACCTCTGTGAGGTCACTTCCGCTTCCGGTCACGTGACCGGAACTGACCTTTGACCCCTGCGCGCGCTAACAATACCGGATAAAAATTGCGCGCAGGGGTCAAAGGTGTGTGTGTGTGTTTGTAGTGTGTGGTGGTGGTGGTGTTGGTCGTGGTGTCTGTACATATAGGAATGAACATGTGTCCCTCATCAGTCCTTATGTATTGGTCGAATTGGCACCCAGACTACGACGGGCTTTACGTCAGCGGTATGTCGACCTCGTGACCCATATGAAATTGTTGGATAAGGACCCAGTCCATATGGAAATTGAAAGAACAGCGTCGATGTTGAAAATCTCGGGCATGAACTGGAAAGCGGCGTATGTCAGAGCAATAGCACAAAAGAAACATTTGTTCGAACGCATCATTAAACGACGACCGCACTGCGGTGGTCTAATGGTTAGAGCGTCGGCCTCGTAAGCGGTAGGTACTGGGTTCGATCCCAGGCCGGGTCATACCTAAGACTTGAAAAATGGAACTTGTTGCTCCCTCGCTTACGCTCAGCATTAAGAGGATAGAACAAGGACTGGTTCGCTCGGTGTCAGTATAATGTGACTGAGTGTGGTGTCATGTCTGCCTACGGCATGATATTTCAGTGGGACAGCACTATAAAATGGCAGCATTAGATCTGCTCTGTTACAAGTAGGTTCCCCTGCCTCTCTCCCTCCCCTCCCTTCCCTTCCCCGTCGTGATATAGCTGAAAAAATGTTGAAAGCGACGTTAAACCCTATTCACTCACTCACCATTAAACGACGTTAAAGCGTTAAGAAAGTGTGTTAAGGCGTTGACACGGGCGTTAAGGCGTAACGACGGGCGTTGACGGGCGTCACTGCATTTCGATGAATTGGTGTCAATTCCATGAAAATCAGAGCTTCTGAGCTAAGGCGTTGAAGCGCTAAGCTAAGCGTTGATGGGCGTTACTGTCTATAAAAGCAAGCGTATTTCCAAAAACACGCACAGTCGACGTTCAACCGTCAACATGGCTTACACTTGCTCTGAGTGCGAACGCACGTTCACCAGACATTACGATATGATGCGACACCAGAAAAATATACATGGGATTGAAGACTCCGAGGAGTCCGCTGAGGCGGATGCTGATACAGAGACTGCTGAGAGTGTATCGACTGATACCGAAACAGAGATTGATGAGAGTCTATCTAGTGATACGGAGAGCTTGACCTCAGATAGTCAGCCTACGTCCGTGGAAAGTGAGGCAGCACCTACCTTCTGGGATCGTATTGTGACAGCAGCTATCAATACTTACGCTGCAGCGATCGAGGACGCCGGAGAGGATAATTTACAACAGACGTACACCCAAATGCGCCCCCGCATCAGGAAAACAGCCATGGCGATCTATGAACAGTATACCTTACTACCGCTTGAAATGAAAGGCGACCCCACGCACAGGTCCATCATGAAGACCAAGCGTCACTTGGAAGAGGCTATGGGGCTACCACCCACCGAGGCCCTAGAAAATGCGATCAGAATGCGCAAACAACTGTTTCAGGACATGCTGCCCGAAGAATATCCAGGCCTGTCCGACGATGATTAGAATAAACGGTTCAGAGCGAACATGACCGAAATGGAACTTCTGAAATGGCGACTTCTGATTGGACAAGAATACATCTAACGGACAGGAACGAATATGACAGATGCAAATGGTGGCCTCTGATTGGGCAAGAGTCTTTTTGAGTTGTAAACATACCCAACGCGGCTCCCCCAGCGTGGGTATGATGTAACATTGGGGAAAATAAATTATATGAAAAAACTTCTTGTTGTTGTTGTTCTCTCATGTGTCATCCTTGTTGTTGTTCTCTCTCCGGTCTATATCATGGCGTCAAGCCATTATGTTAGAGCGTTAAGGCGTAACTACGAGCGTTGACGGGCGTCACTGCATTTCGAAGAATTAGTGACAATTCCATGGAATATCTAGAAAAATCAGAACTTCTGAGCTATTTCACCAGGGCGTTGAAGCGTTAAGCTTGGCGATGGCGGGCGTTGCTACAAGATGACACCTCACACGACGCATTCGGACCAAGGATGGTCCATCTCTACACAAAATACCTTCCTTCACTGCCCTTAGTCCAAAAAAGAGAGCAACAACAACACAGATTACAGATCAATCCTTTTATTATGCGTGAATGGGGCGTAAACCTGTGAACATGATAGGACATGCACTGACCTGTCTGTGGGGTTTTTCCACAATGTCGTTCACCTTCGTGTCTTTTCGGGTACGTCCGTGTCTTTTCGGTGAAGTTCGTGTCTTTTCGGTGACGTCCGTGTCTTTTCGGTAAAGTCCGTGTCTTTTCGGTAACGTCCGTCATCCGGGTATATATGAGGGTCTTGAGGGGGGCGACTGTTCGATACATTACAAACTCCAAAGCTTTTTCCCAAAATTTCACCGTTGCGCTCCGAGACCCTTCCCATCGTGTTCTAAATGACGAGACGTGAAAAACAAATCCAAGCAACCCATATCACAATGAACGTGTGTGAATTTCCCAGGTTGGACCTATACCCCCCATGGCCAGCCTATGGGCCTATATACAGCCCTCGGTGACTTTTCCCAAAAATTTCACGGCTTCGCTCCGGGACCCTTCCCATCGTGTTTTTCTTGGCGAGACGAGAAAAACGAGACCCCACAACCCATAGTAAAGCCCACGAAAAAAAATTGACCATCCCCATACCGCATACAGGCATTTTCCCTCATATTGTATAATACAGACCCCTATTGTAGAGGTAAAGTCCGTATTCCGCTTTTTATATTTTCGGGAAAAAATCCTAATTTTACATGCACCCACCCCATTGACTTGATAGGCAGGCCCCGATAAGCCCGGGGACCGATATTAGCCCTTTTGACTAGGGTTGATAGGGGTGTTCCCCTAGTTTAGGGGTAAAGTCCGTGTTCCGCTTTTTATAGTTTCGGGAAAAAATCCTAATTTTACATGCACCCACCCATGACTGGATGCCCCTTCACGAATGCTTCACTTTGATACCTCACTAAACCCAATCGGACCATGCAGCGTATTTTAAGTCTAGGGACTACTTTTTTTCCCGCGACCGCATCACCGCCAGACCGCGGAAGAATACATGCCCATGACCGCCACGTGACCGCCACAGAGGTCAAAGGCGTGCATGAGCGCTTCCTATACTTTAACCTGGGTTCCCCCTTAAATTTTACCCGGGGGAACAAATAAGTAGGTCAAGTTAACCTTAAATGCCGTTTGTATACTACTCTATCAGTTGACAATAATATAACTTCAACGTTGGTCTAAGCCCCTGTGGCAACTCTAGCTTTAAATAGTCTCTTTGGAAGGATACCGAGAACGGTAGTGTAGGGGAGGAGGGGTCGAGGAGATACGTGCATAATCGATCTAGCCTCTAAATAGGATATCTGCAGCTGTCCGAACCTTCAATGCATCTCATTTGGATGTTGATTTCACTATCCTGTCTGCTGGTGTCACATTAGGGTTTTTATCTTTGCTTTCTAGTGCGTCTATCGGGGTAGGTAGATTTTAATCAACGTCGCAAAGCATTATTGCAGAACTTATAAAACAGGGCTATACCACCAAGCGCCTCCACAGTTTTTCAAATTTTGCGATACATATCCATGTTGATTGCAAAGTACGAGCGTGGTGTTCAAGATCTATGGTGTTTCGTTTCGTAACTTGTGTCTAATTCTGCTTTACCCGGGGCTAGGTGTCGTATGGAGTCATGTTCTTCAAGATCATCATGGGGTTCATATGAAAAGCCACAATCAAAGCGTGACCGAGATACAGTAGAAGACGACTTTACTGCAAATATAATATGGATTAAGAATACTGATCAGCGATACGGATTTGATATTTTTGGACTCGAAACCATTGAAAACTGTTGACCGTTATCCTATATCTATGTATACTATGATTTTTTTTTATTTGGTGTAAATGCTGTTATATGGAATATGGAATAGGCCTTTGGATTATGGGCGCGGAGATTCATGACTGGACTAATTTCTTGTAATTCTCCAAGAATGCGGATACATGTACTCCACTCATCGTTTTCATAATACTTCCTTTTTTCTTGTGTCCACCAGTCGATCGGTATCCGTTGCATAAACATACACAATGTTGTATTGGACATAATCGTAAATAATGGAATGAGCTGATATGCTTACTGACATTTAGAACACCTATATTCAATCCATTTAAAACTAAACAGGACATGCGTAGTATTATTATAATACCTATTGTCATAGTATTGCAGTATAAAGTTAGACACTGAAGATAGTTCTAGAATAGTACAACTGAGGTGGACTTGTTGACCTTCTATTATGTGATTATAATAATAGAATAATAGAGCTACGTATTATATGAGTCATCCATCTGGAATACTCTCGAAGCTGTCATAATTGCAAATGGCCGCTGCACGAAAGATCTGTATTGAACAGCGCCATCTACACATCTAAACAGCGCCATCTGCTCATTCATCAACAGACCCCGTATGATACTGTTAGTTATGTTGTAGCGCCCTCTATACATATAGACTGATAGCGTTGTTTACGTGGACGCTTCTGGAATGTCAAACTGACATTAACTTGTTTACGTGGGTTATTTCCTTCGAACTTTCTCGAGCATAATTATATCTAGGCCAAATGGTGATGTAATTCATATTCGAGAAGTTTCGTGGTTTGTGGAGTGGACGGCCCACGTCATATAGAATAATCGCGAATTCCCCGTAGGATATAAATACCGTCTCGTTCGCTCACTGGAGAGAGAATTTAAGAACTGGCGTTGATTGATTTACTTTGCCCGTAATTACTGACTGGAGGATTCAAACAGACTTACGTGGGTGCATCATCATTATTATTATTGACAACATTTGCCTGAGATAACTGACTGCTGGATTATATATTCCTGTTGGATTACTCCTGTGTTCGACCGCTGTATTATCTACGTAATTGTACTGACGGAAACTGGACAACAGCTGAGCGTTGTGGACTGTGGAAATACGGGAACACGATTTCTGCACGTCGTCAAGGACTGTATAGAGATTAGCACGTTAATACAGGCTCTGAGAGATATACCGGTATAACATTGAACAGTAAGATTTTATTTGACATTTGTTTGCTCCATTGACCTAACTTAATTTGTATATGATTTTAGTATTGTGAATAAATATTTGACTGTTTATCCTCGACTACACAAAATCTTTCTGTTGCGTTTTTCTATTATCATTTAGACGTAACAGAAATTGGGGGCCTGCCCGCGAGCTTTGTTTACATTCCAGCTTTGCAACATAGTTCTAAATTTACACATTGTTTGAATTTGTAAAGTCGAGTAGTAGTATATTATCAGCATGTCTTTTGACCCAGCACAGTTTGCTTCAAAGCCTGGTCAGGAGGAATTTGACGAACTACGCAAAGAGGATTTGTTCGCGCTGTGTAAATTCCTACAAATTAAAGTTAAAACATCTTGGAGAAAGCAAGAAATTAAGAAAATTTTGTTAGCAAACAACTTTGGGATGAAAGTGATTTTGATTTAACTGAGGAAACAGCTGATTATTTGGAAATAAATAAATTAGAATTGCAAAATCAGCTGGAATTAAAGAAATTAGAATTAGAAAAAGAGGAAAAAATAGAGAGAGAAAGGGAAGAAAGACAGTTTCAGTTAGAGAGAGAAGAGAAAGATAGACAGTTTCAGTTAGAAATGAAGCATTTGGAATTACAGTCGCGAACAAGTCCTCCTGCAGATGCACAATCACAATCAAAATTTGATGCAGCTCGTCAAATACGTCTCGTCCCACCATTTCAGGAAGAAGAAGTTGA
This sequence comes from Hanleya hanleyi, assembly GCA_036873755.1. Classification (NCBI taxonomy): domain Eukaryota; kingdom Metazoa; phylum Mollusca; class Polyplacophora; order Lepidopleurida; family Hanleyidae; genus Hanleya; species Hanleya hanleyi. Next base: position 41,616 of record JAVTVY010007395.1, on the reverse strand, counting down.
TAAATATTTTCTACATTTTGAGAAAATTGCTGAAAATTTAAACTGGCCGAAAGAAAATTGGAGTTTACTTCTTCAAAGTGTGATCGGAAAGGCAAGGGACATTTACACTCAACTGACGGTAGAGCAAGCATCAACTTATGATATGGTGAAGAATTTAATCCTCAAAGGTGATGAATTAGGTCCTGAAGCCTATAGACAAAAGTTTCGTAGTTGTGAAAAAGAAAACTCTCAGACTCATGTAGAATTTGCTCGTTCAAAAGAACAGTTATTTGATAGGTGGTGTGCTTCGGTTAAAATTGACAACTTTGAAAACCTTAGACAGCTTATGCTAGTAGAGGAATTTAAAAGGTGTATCCATGGTGATATTAGAACATTTCTTGATGAAAAGAATGCCAACACTTTAGACGAAGCAGCCCGATTTTCTGATGAATACGCTCTGACACACAAGTTATCATTTGTCAATGCTGTTAAGCCAAGTTCATCCCAGTCTAACATCTCAGGTAACAAATCCAGTTCTTTCGCAAGGCTTAAAACTTTTAACCCCAGTTCCAAAGGTTAAAGGTCAAACACAAAGTCTCAGTCACTCACTTTTAACACTCAAAATTGCAAGTTTGCAGCTACTGTAAAAATGACGGCCATTTGATGGCGAATTGTTTTAAATTGAAAAGAAGACAACAAGATCAAACCTTTCAAAAGCCTAGTGGTTTCCTCACTTCAAGATCTGTACCCAAGCAGGTTAGTGACGTTCATAATATATATGACGTTAAGATGGCCAAGGACACTGTTCCTATTAGTTCTATCAAGGATAAGGTTGACAGTTTTTCAAATCCTGTTATGGAGATTTTTGAACCATTTATCCACAATGGTTTTGTGTCACTTTCAAGTGATTTTTCTAATGCTACTCCTGTGAAGATTTTGCGAGATACGGGCGCGTCCCAGTCTCTTTTGTTGGCAGATATTTTGCCGTTTTCTGGTTCTTCATCTGCAGGCAGTAATGTCCTGATTAAAGGGGTAGATTCTGTAAATTACACACCCGTTCCGCTCCATAACATTCATCTGTCTTCCGACTTAATTTCTGGGCCTGTTATGGTGGGTATTAAAGGTAGTTTACCGTTTGAGGGTGTTCAATTACTTCTTGGCAATGATTTTGCGGGAGATAAGGTCGGGGTTAACCCGATTGTTACTGACAAGCCTTGTTTGGATCAGATTCATGATACCGTTGAAGACGAAATTCAAAGTTTATATCCTGCTTGTGCAGTTACTAGAGCCATGAGTAAATTGGCTGAGGAGTCTGAAAAATCTCTTAAAGATGACGTCATCGATGACGTTTGTTTGGCCGACACCTTTGTGTGTTTAAATGATGAGGCTGATAAGCCACATTTTGATAGCAAATTGGAATGTTCTAATGACAAAATTTCAAAATCACAGCTGGTTAATGAACAGCATAGTGACAAGGACATTTCCAAGTTGTTTGACAGGGCAGTAGATGAGTGTGATGTAACTCAAGAGCCTGTGTGCTACTTTTGTAAGAATGGTGTTCTTATGCGCAAATGGCGACCGCCAGATGTGTCACCTGATGATGAGTGGGCAGTTAAGTATCATATTGTGCACGCTTAAAACTAAAGTGTTGAAACTTACTCGTAAAGTGTTGAAATAACCCTTTAAGTGTGTCCACAGGGACTGCTCTTTAAGTGTTGTCCCTGTGGACACACTTAAAGGGTTATTTCAACACTTTACGAGTAACTTTCAACACTTTAGTTTTAAGCGTGTGGTACCAAAGCCATATCGTTTAGATAATCCTCAGACTAGCCCATGAAACACCTCTTTCAGGCCATTTAGGTGTTAACAAAACATACTACAAAATTCTAAATCATTTCTATTGGCCAAATTTAAAGAAAGATGTTGTTGAATTTTGTAGGTCATGCCACACATGTCAAATGGTAGGAAAACCAAACCAAACCATACCACAACCAATCCCTGCATTTGCGGAAGCCTTTGGTAGGGTGATTATAGATTGTGTTGGTCCATTACTAAAAACAAAGTCAGGCAATCAATACATGCTAACAATCATGTGTGCTTCAACCAGGGTCCCTGAGGCATTCCTTTACGGAATATTAAGGCTAAAACTATTGTTAAGGCCTTAGTTAAGTTTTTCACACTTGTCGGCCTACCCCAGTCTGTTCAGTCTGATCAGGGATCTAATTTCATGTCAGGAATCTTTCAACAAGTCATGCATGAATTGGGAATAAAGCAGTACAAATCATCTGCATACCACCCAGAAAGCCAAGGCGCATTAGAAAGATTCCACCAAACATTAAAGAACATGATTAGGACTTATTGTTTTGACACTGAAAAAGACTGGGATGAAGGCATACATTTGTTATTGTTTGCTGTTAGAGAGTCTGTTCAAGAGTCTTTAGGCTTCAGTCCATTTGAATTAGTCTTTGGTCATACAGTTAGAGGACCCCTTAAACTGCTAAAGGAAAAGTTCCTAGACAGTGATCTTGACTCATGTAGTCTCTTACAATATGTGTCGGACTTTCGCACCAGGTTTACCAAAGCACGTGATTTGGCCATGTCAAATTTAGTCAGCTCAAAAAAGTGTGAAAATAACCTATGATAAGCATGTCCTTAAACGAAGTTTCAAACCTGGTGAGAAGGTTCTGGCTTTTCTGCCTATTCCTGGTAATCCACTTAATGCTAGATATTATGGTCCTTATGTCATTGAAAAGAAACTAAGTGACCTTAATTATGTAGTTCAGACTCCGGACAGGCGTAAAAACAAACAGTTATGTCATGTAAATATGTTAAAGTTATACATAGACAGAGATAGCACTAACATTACTGTACAGCCTGTAAGTGTAGTTAGTCCTGACCCTGATAATAATGAAACTTGTGAAGAGCCCATGACAGCGGCGAAATTACAGAACTCTGACATTCTACTTAATTTGGATTCCAAGTTGTGTCATCTCGAGCCAGCGCGTCAGGAAGAACGTCGAACTCTGCTCAGTCAATATGAACATTTGTTTCCCGACATTCCTACTCGGACTGATAGGATTTCACATGACGTCGATGTCGGAGATTCTAATCCAGTAAAGCAGCACCCATATCGTTTGAATCCCATTAAACAAAACTACCTGAAAAAAGAGACATGAATCGTTAACTCGGCTCTTAAGAAAGAGGGTAACTTTTGTTTGGACCTATGAATGTGAATCAGCTGTTGAAAAGCTGAAAGCCATACTCAAGAGCGCACCAGTTCTTTCAGCACCAGATTTTGGTTCACCTTTTAAACTGGCTGTAGATGCTAGTGATGTTGCTGCTGGTGCCGTTTTGTTACAAGAAGGTATAGATGGTGTAGATCACCCAATATGTTATTTTTCACGTAAATTTGACAAACATCAGAGAAATTATTCTACCATTGAGAAAGATAGTTTTGCAATGATATTGGCTTTGCAACATTTTGATGTTTATGTTACTTTTTCATCGTTGCCAATTACTGTATTCAGTGATCACAATCCACTTGTAAGTAAGATGAAAAACAAAAATCAAAGATTGTTGAGATGGAGTTTGGTGTTAAAAGAATACAATATTGAAATCAAACATATTAATGGTAAGGACAATTTGATCGCTGATTGTTTGTCTCGCATATAATGTACATGTGTTTGTCAACATTTTTGCTGTTGTAATATAGATTTTGTTTTGTAATAATGTCTTGAATTGTCAAGAAAGTTCCAAGTTTGAAACTTTCTTCCTTTAAGAGGGGGAGTGTCATGGTATTGCAGTATAAAGTTTGACACTGAAGATAGTTCTAGAATAGTAGAACTGAGGTGGACTTGTTGACCTTCTATTATGTGATTATAATAATAGAATAATGGAGCTACGTATTATGTGATTCATCCATCTGGAATACTCTCGAAGCTGTCATAATTGCAAATGGCCGCTGCACGAAAGATCTGTATTGAACAGCGCCATATACTCATTCATCAACAAACCCCGTATGCTACTGTTAGTTATGTTGTAGCGCCCTCTATACATATAGACTGATAGCGTTGTTTACGATGGACGCTTCTGGAATGTCAAACTGACATTAACTTGTTTACGTGGGTTATTTGCTTCGAACTTTCTCGAGCATAATTATAATTGTATCTAGGTCAAATGGTGATGTAATTCATATTCGAGAGGTTTCGTGGTTCGTGGAGTGGACGGCCCACGTCATATAGAATAAAATCGCGAATTCCCCGTAGGATATAAATACCGTCTCGTTCGCTGACTGGAGAGAGAATTTAAGAACTGGCTTTGGTTGATTTACTTTGCCCGTAATTACTGACTGGAGGATTCAAACAGACTTACGTGGGTGCATCATCATTATTATTATTGACAACATTTGCCTGAGATAACTGACTGCTGGATTATATATTCCTGTTGGATTACTCCTGTGTTCGACCGCTGTATTATCTACGTAATTGTACTGACGGAAACTGGACAACAGCAGAGCGTTGTGGACTGTGGAAATACGGGAACACGATTTCTGCACGTCGTCAAGGACTGTATAGAGATTAGCACGTTAATACAGACTCTGAGAGATATACCGGTATAACATTGAACAGTAAGATTTTATTTGACATTTGTTTGCTGTATTGACCTAACTTAATTTGTATATGATTTTAGTATTGTAAATAAATATTTGACTGTTTATCCTCGACTTCACAAAATCTTTCTGTTGCGTTTTTCTATTATCATTTAGACGTAACACTATACTCACGTCCTTAAGACTAATGAGCGCTTACTCGTATCGAGTAATGTGTTCAGCACGTTTAGCTTAAAGGTTTTATAAACTGCCAGGTGATTAAACATACTTCATCTATCCCGTTTACCTGCCTTACCCAGGTGTTTACCCACTTTACTCTAGTTTTACCCCATATTCAAGGGTTTCACCCGCCATTTTCTAGGGTTTTACACGTCATACTATGCCTTCCGCATTTCTCTCTAAAAAAACTTGAGTGAACTGTTCCACTCAAGTTTGAGTGAAATGTTCCTGTTAACTCAAACTTGAGTTACTTTTCACTCAACTTGAGTTACTTTTCACTCAACTTATGTTACTTTTCACTCAACTTGAGTTAAAACCACTCAAAGTTCACTCAACTTGAGTGGGATTAATTTCCACTCTTACGCTTGAGTGAATGTCAACACTTAAGTTGAGTGCATTCAACTCAAGTTGAGTGAAAAGTAACTCAAGTTGAGTGAAAATCTCACTCAAGTATTGAGTGGGATCAATTTTCACTCTCACTTGAGTGAAATTTCACTCAACTTTTTTTCCAGAGAGTTCGCTCCTCTCCCTCTGGACCGGGAGTGTCATTTAAGTTATTTCCATCATCTTGCATTTGTAGGTGTAATCAGAGGCTTGTTTGTGAACATCCTGGGTTGCGAACCTGGGACTTGCGACCAGCCTTTCTGCAACCTAAGTGTACTATCTTTATGTGTTATTTGGTATCACTCGCGATAAGAACAACAGGGTTGTATACGTCAGAGGTAGGAATGTGATAGTCGTGATACGTAATCCTGTAATGCCTCTTGGAGTCCGAGTTGAAAGATAAGAATAGTGGTTGAATTTCAACAATTTCAAATTAGTTATACATATTTTGATATAGTCAAACGTATTTCCGTGTGGAGAAATCGAACAACGGTTTCCCATCATGCTGTTAGCATCGAGTAGTATACAGGTATCAAACAATGTCTAATTAGACGAACTACTTTCTTGAAGAGAGCATTCGCACGTGTCCGGTATCACGTATCACTAGATTTGTATTAGGACCATCTTAATGCCTATTAAGAGTTGCGAGCTTCAGCCATCAGAAACATATATGGCTTAAGCATATTTCAACCGATAATTTGAACGATGTGCGAGAAATGAACGTTAAGCTCCTGAAGAGAACATTCGTTGGTCTTTCTTGGATATCAAAACAACGTCCAAGTTAAAAGGCCATGTGGATCGGCTATCGACTTCCATATGTAGAATAACTCCGGTAACACTGTGCTCAAAGAGACCCAGGTAAATCTGGCTACATTTAATTAGATTGAGTTCGCGTAGGTGCGAAGGCGGAAGACTAGATCTTTGTCTTGGTATAGTGAGATTAACCTCGAAGCGATCCCCTGTATCTGTATGTCGTTAGTTGAATTGGGGATAGAAAACTATACTCGTCGAATCTCTTTTTTTGCTCTTGAATAGTGGTTATCATGGCGTAGAACGACGCGCTAGGTTAGTGTCGGATCTCACAGGCAATTTACCAATATTTTTGCAGGTTGAGCCGTTTCGCACGCCTGTCACATAGCTCATCACATTCCTTAAGATACTTGATAGAGCTACCACATCACTGCTCTTTGATATTTGTATCTAATTACAAGCGTCTAGTCCGTCATTCATAATCCAGCCGTCGTCCATTAGAGAATATCCGCGTCCATAATCCAAAGACCTATTCCATATAACAGTATTAGCACCAAATTCAAAAAGACAGTCATAGTATACATAAACATAGGCTTGTTTCCTGCAAGAGAGAAGCGGTCCACAGTTTTCAATGATGCCGGCAAGACATCATGATGTTCTAAAAATATCAAATCCGTATCGCTGATCAGTATTCTTAATCCATAATATTCGTTGTAAAGTCGTCATCTAAAGAATGATGTATCTCAGTCACGCTTTGATTGTGACTGTTCATATGAGTACCATGAGGATCTTGAAGTACATTGGTTCATACGGCCCCTAGCCCCGGGTTAAGCGGAATTAGACACAAGTTTCGAAACGTAGCGCCATAGATCTTGCACGCTACGTTCGTATTTTGCTATCAGCATGCGATATGTGTCGCCAAATTTGAGAAACTTTGAGTGGAGGCGCTTGGTGGAATAGCCCTGTTTTATAAGTTTCTGCAACAATGTTTTGTGACGTTGATTAAAATCGTCATATTTAACACAGGATCTAGCAAATGCTACTAAGCGAGATATGTATACGCCATATGCAGGTCCCACTGGAATATTACTTCCAGAAAGGGATAGTTTACGATGTCGAAATTGTAATCATCTCTTTTGTCATAAAGTCGACGAGAGAGAATGCCCGCTTCATTTTATAGAGATATAGATCTAAATATGATGTGCCTGTAGGGCTATCTGTAGTTTCCTTCAAATCCAGTGAAGGTGGATATATATCCTTCACTGCGTCATTTATATAGCGATTATCCACAGCGAGAAGATCGTCTATATAGCGTTAGGTGAATGAGAAGGAACGGGCTTTGAATGGATCGGTTTTTAAAAGCGCCTGCATATAGTCATATTCATAAGAGAACAGATACAGGTCAGCCAACAGGGGTGAACAACACCGATTAAGCCGGTGCTACATGTAGCATATAGGTGTCCTTCAAGATGTCCACATGAACATGAACATCCCTACAAAGCCTGACTGAGATACAAATAGCCACAGTGATCATTTGTATCCCCCGTCGGGCCCCGGTCGGGACATATAGAATCCCGTTAACACGATAACTTGGAAACTATTGATTCAATTCACTCATTTTTAACTGAATACTACATAATTGAGAATATCTTTGAGCCTATTGATTTTTGAGGTCACTAGGTCAACGGTCAAGGTCACTTGAGCTAGAAAATTTACAAACAGGGGAATCTTCAGTTCCAGTTTATTGGTACGAAATATTGGGTATATAGAGGCAAAGAAGAATCTTATTTTATATTTAGGTCAAATGGTCAAGTCCAACCAAGCCAGAGAACGTGCAAGAAATGAAATTGCAAGACCTCATTTTTTCTTCAAAACTTTATGCCTCCGTTGCGCATGGAGCAGAGACTAACCCTATTTATTTTGAGGTCGAAGTTTAGATAATGGTCAAGGTCACTTAGACCAGAAAATGTGGAAAAAAATGTGGAAAAAGTGGAAAATTGTTGTTATTGTCATAACTTCAGTACAGGGATGTGAATTATGAACAAATTTGAATTATACCTCAAACTGAATGTAAGTAATTGATGAATAGCTTTCAGTGTATTGAATTTGAGATCTTCAGGTCGAATGCCACCGTTTTTGTCTAATATATGTCACCTGTTTTCATAATATTGTGATATACGTGGACCTATATGCCTTTATTTTTTTTGTGTGGAAATATTTTCACTGGTGCAAGGTTTACCAATCGTTGTCCCAGTGGTTTCACGTGGACTGGGCGTCTCATACAGGGAAGGGCCCATGTGTAGCTATGTATCGTACAATGAATTCGCTGAATAAATGGAATTTATAGGAGCTGGAATGTTTTGTGTCAGGACATCCCATACCGGGAGTGGACAACGTGTCTGACAACCCTGTATAAGCTTGTGTTGAGGTACTTTCGACGGGACATACTTACCTGGGACAGAGACTGGAGTTTCCAGACATTGTCTGCATTTTATATATCACCATAGCGTAAATCCATTGTGTATATAATCGTCTGACACAACATTCACGAGGTGTCAGAACTGTGTTTTTCTGGCCCGCCACTCGGGGCGGCCATGTTGTGTTTGGCGAAGGAAACTCGGTCAAACCGACATTCATAAATTCATGCCATCCTGAGGAATTCGATGGAAATTAGTTATTCTTGTGTTCTCAATTAAGAGTTCTGAAAATAATGACGTTATATTGTGTTGTTATTTACTCGTGGACAAAAGTTTCACTTGGAACTATTTTTCGTAATGAACTTTGCCTTCGCCAACACCATTGGTAACCCGATTGCTGTAGGTTTTGCCCGTGGTAAATTTGACTTTGGTTCCGGACAATTCTGACTGTGAGTTGACAATCCATTATCAAAAACATTATTTCCATGCTTTTTGAATACATCTGCAGTTGTTCATGGTTACTGGCACTTGCTGGATTATTGTGTGAGCTATAAGAATTTTACCATGTGGACTGGCCCCCGAAATCTGTGGCGTGAGGATCGTAAATGTCATGCCTGGACTAGTTTTTGTGACAAAATTAGAAGATCGTTTCCAGTAAACTAGAGTAGTTATAATCAATTTGATAGTATAAGCTATGGAAATATCATGTACAAATGTTGGTTAACTAAATTTACAGTTATAATTTGTTATCACTGTTTCTAATTTTGCCCAGCCTTTCGAGATAGGGCCATTTCCGTCATTCTGATTGGCTGATCATATCACGTGATAATCCAACCGGAGTCTATAAAAGTAGAGCAAGAACCCAGTAATGGCAGCACCGGAGATACCATGTTCCGTGTGGGTTGGTTGCCACATTAGTCTCAAAAATCGGAGGCCAAGACCAAACAACATCCCTGCGACAATATTGGCAAAAAATCTCTTTTTCGCAATAAAATATAGGCAATGTGGGCATCGGAGATACCATGTTCCGTGTGGGCCGGTTGCCACATTAGTCTCAAAAATCGGAGGCCAAGACCAATCAACATCCCTGCGACAATATTGGCCAAAAATCTCTCTTTCGCAATAAAATAGGCAATGTGGGCACCGGAGATACCATGTTCCGTGTGGGCCGGTAACCACATTCGTCTCTAAAACCTAAAGGCCGCTACCAATTCAACAATCAAGGACATAAATCATTAGCACACGTCCAAGAAACAACCACGCACACAAATAATGTCACTCACAAAAATGAAAACTACACACTTTTCATTTTATACTTTCAGAAATGGAAATGAACATGATGAAGATCATCATTGTCGGCTCGAGCAGCATCCTTCGAAAACAAGTCCCGGGCTCTAGGCTAGACTTTGGCACAGGCCAAGACATTCGATTCTTTGGTATTGGCGGGGCCAGAGTCGGGACCCTACGAAACTCGAACAAACTGGAAAACCTCCTACGGGAGACAAATCCTGACCTACTCATCCTCCATATTGGAGGAAATGATGCTGACTCCTACAAAAATGAATCGGCAATTTACTACGACATCATGGCCCTGATAGGTGAACTCCAGACCAAATTCCAAATTCCGAGGATCTACATCAGCCAGCTGGTGTTCCATCAGGTAACTCGGCACATTTCGGTCCATTCCTACAACAACAAAATTAAAAAACTTAACCAACTACTAAGTAAAAACACAATGGCCACTTTTTGGAAACACCGGGGAATGATCCACCCCCAAAAACAAATCCTAATCCACGACGGAGTCCACCTAAACCATTTAGGCCAGGAGCTGTTCTACCGGTCTATGCGACGGGCCATACTGGGAGCCATGAGGAGCAGACATCACTGAAAACAAGACGGAAACCAGGGAAAATTTAAAAAAAAACAGAAACGCCCCAAAAACAGAAAACAGTGGACCAGGAGATGACAAACAACAACACCGACAAACTGACCTAACAGAAGCTACCAAGTCATTATTAAAGGAAAAATGAACAACAAACACTAGAAAACCAACAGATTCTGGACCAGAGGAATAGCACCGATATATCTACCCGCTTACGATCTCAACAAACCAAACGAACTGACGACAAATACCCAAAGCCCCATTTGGGTGAGCCGTGCCGCATTGGGATGGGGTGCAGGTTTCCTCGAGTATGGCGACAAAGTACTATACCGGGGTTTTTCCTGGCCGGCGGTGGGGCAGAAAAGAACTAAAAATAATAATGCAGAGAACAATGGAACTGTAAAATAACTGCCAATTACTATTTAATACTTGTTTACTTTTGTATATACTCCTTTTCCACTACTCCATGTACATAGAACTTTACCTTGTAAATAGCCGTTATTATATAAAGTATAGAAAAAATATATTCCAGTCAAGAATACACATGTAAATAACTATGTAATCTATTTGGTGGGCCGCGAAATCCGTAAGGGAAGCGGCCCTTAAAAGTCAATAAATCAATCAATCAGTAATGGCAGATAACTGGCTGGCTACAGCCGTGTACGTATCATCCAATAAGCCCTAAAGGAATACTTGGGATATTTATACTGTGGAATATTACTTCATATTCAAATAATATTGAGAATTACTTCTGGGAATTACATCTTGGATATACATAATTTGTGCTAAATTGTGATACAGCAGCTATCTCCCATCACACGTATGCTTCTTATCTGTCTTCAATTGTGATTGGATATACGACTTCCAGGTTTAATTGGAAATGCCATACACAGCCTTGAAGTTTACAGTCTCATGAACATAGTGAATGTGTGAGCATGTTAGTAGTATATAAAGCGGTGCTACTGGGTTCCATCAATCGGGCAGTAGGCAGCATAGGTCGTCATTACAACTGCTAGGCATAACCTGTGAGAGTCTGAAGCTGAGGAAATGTGTATACTATATGTTTATTCGGTATATCTACATCAATAAAGAACATACTATATATGACGGAAATACAGAGTTGATTCGTTCTTGCTTTTGACCACTCTCATGGAGGCGTGATCATGAACTGGTGCTCAATCGTTGTACGTAAATGTGATCGTTTCCCCATACTGAGTCGTCATTGAGTGCTATACACGTACTGATTCGTTATATCTTGACGTTGATAATATTCTGACACTGAGTCATTACCTACCAACTGGAGCCTATTCTGTTACCGAGTTTTGGGTCTTCTCATACTGGCATGATACTAAGTCATCATTTACATGATATACCTGAGCTCAATCTATTCATCCCATAACTGGAGACGGACACAGATACGCATATATTGCACTGGTGTCAGAAGTGGAATGCTTAACATTTTATAGCATCCAGTGATACGAACCTGTGACTAGCATAGTACGTGTGACGGTTATTTACTTGTCTGTTGGATTACCAGAACGTTTCCCAGGACTGAATTACTATGGCGGAGAAGAGCCCCGACCCAGAAGTAAGGCTCAGATTACCACCTGAGGCCATTAACATGGACATTCATGATAGTTCTGGCGGTGAATTAGAACAGAGTAATGTGGGGGATAAACTCCAGTTACGACGTTATGATGGTAGGGGAGATGCCAGTTCTCCAGATCCTAGACGGAACAGAAGAGGTGTTGAGGAAAACAACAATGATAGTGACCAGGAAGTTGTGGGTGACCAGCTTCCACGAACGGGATTGCGTGGTCTAAGGGTCAAGCCAGATCCCTACGATGAAGGAGGAGACTGGGAAGAATATTACGCTCATTTTGAAGACTGCGCTGAACTGGGCCAGTGAACTTTAAGGGGAAACACATTGATGTTGGATACGAACTTGAAAGGTTCAGCCAGAACTTTCTATCTGGGTCTCCTGGTAGATGAGAAGCGATCTTTCTACAAACTGTCTACAAAACTAAGGGAAAGGTTTGGTAGTGGTCGGCAACAGAACAAATGGCTATCTATGTTTGAGGCGCGACGTCGTGAACCAGATGAGGCCATTGCGGAATTGAGCGACTGTCTTCGCCAAATGGCACTTAAGGCCTATCCCAGATTGGGTAATCAAGCACAAGAGGCACTGGCACTTAACCAATTCTACAAATGTCTTTCCGTGGACATGAAGACGAGATGCTTCGATCGAGACTGTGTGAATATCATGGAAGCAGTTGATGTGGTGGAAAGATTTGGGGCTCTTCTGGGTAACACAGAGAAAAAGAAAGCTGCGTTCCGACAAGTAGGGCCAGTAGTTGGTGGAATGGGAGCTACCCCGACGGACAGCTCGGAAATTCTTAAAAACGATTCTCAGTGGACTGGACCAACTTGAAAAGGGTAATAGGCAGCAAACACCGAGATCAACTGAGGGTTCTAGGAGAGATAGATCCTGTTTAATCTGCAATGCACAAAACCATTTTTTAGAGAATGTCCACTTTATAACAGATGTCAGCACGAAGCTAGGGCTGAGCGACAGGGAAATGGACACCCGCCAGTCCAGTAGGCCAGGGGTTGGCGGGGTTATCTGGGCCAGTGAATACCCATCCGATGGCCACGGTCGAGAGGGGTACAGTCCGCACTGGCCAGTCAGAGCGGAAAATAGGTAAATGGGATAATGGACTGTTTACATCTGGGCATCTGAGAGGAAGTGACATCGATGTTGATTTTCTGGTGGACAGTGGCTCAACAAAAACTTTATTATCCATCAGTGTATTTGAAGAAATAGACCCAAACGCCAGACCTTCGCTGCAGCCATTAACCTACGCAATCCAAGGGGTCAATGGGGAAAAGTTAACCATACTGGGATCTGCTGAATTTTCTGTGTTGCTTGGTGGTACCTGGTATAAGCTGCCCATGATAGTATGTGAGATAACCACCCAGGGAATTATTGGCCAAGACTTTCTCCTGAAAAACGTTCTTACAATTGACTATAAGTGCCTTAAACTGGAAACAGAACAGGGGGATATACAGTGTCGCATTGGGGGTGAGGCCGAGATGGTGTGTCAGGTACAAGTGTGTGAAACAGTAACAATACTTCCCCACTGTGTAACCTGGGTAGGGGTGGATATACCATTGCGTGAATATTTATCAAATTCTGGATTACTAGAGCCATCTCCAGCTCTCTTTAAGGACAAGATGATACGTCTTGTGAATGGAGTTATCGACTGTAGGGGAAAGGAGCAGGTTGTTAAGGTTGTCAACCACAGTAATGTGCAAGTGACACTGCCTTCTGGCATGAGGCTTGGGACGTGTCAGTCCTTCTATGATGTAGAGGATTCTTCAGAGATTCGGGCGGCTGAATGCAATGCAAAGAAGCAGCTTGTGTCAAAAGAATTGCCAGAACACATAAAAGACTTGTGGACTCCGAGTATAGCACATCTCAGTGAGGATGAAAGTGAATCATTGGCCGAACTACTGATTCGATATCAAGGGGTTTTTGCTAAATGGTCTTATGATTTGGGGAGGACTGACAGAACTGCACATCGAATAAACACGGGGTCTGCTGTACCTATCAAGCAACATCCGAGACGTCAACCTATAGCGAAAAGGGAGACGGAGCGGGAGGAAATAAAGCGCATGTTGGAGATGGGTGTCATTGAACCATCAAGCAGCGCCTGGGCATCACCTATTGTGTTATGCAAGAAGAAAGATGGGTCCACACGATTTTGTTTGGTCTATCGAAAGCTGAATGATGTTACAGAGAAAAACGCCTATCCAATTCCTCGGGTAGATGACTGTCTGGATGCTCTTGCAGGTGCACGTTGGTTTAATTGTATGGACCTGAATTCCGGGTTTTGGCAAATTGCGGTTGCTGAAGAAGACAAGGAAAAACAGCCTTTGCCACCAGTTTTGGCCTATATCAATTTACAATTTTTTCCATTTGGGCTTAATGCCCCGTCGACCTTCGAACAGCTCATGGAGGACGTCTTGAGGGGTCTCCAGTGGGAGGAGTGCTTGCTGTACATTGACGATATCATTGTGCCAGCGTCCACGTTCATTTAGTGTTTAAAGAGACTTGAACATGTCTTCGATATACTTTGAGAAGCTAACCTGAAACTGAAACCGTCTAAATGTATATTTTGCCAACAGCAGGTGAAATTCTTAGGACATACAGTGGAAGAATCCGGGGTGCGGACAGACCCAGAAAAGGTATCTGCTATACAGGACGGGCCAGCACCACAACTTGTAAGGGAAGTTTCATTGGATTATGTTCCTACTATCGTCGTTACGTGAAGGGATTTGCAGCAATTGCCAGGCCATTACATAAACTGCCAGAGAAAGGTGTGAAATTCCAGTGGACTGAAGAACGTCAGGCAGCATTCGAAGAACTGAAGAGGGCACTATCCTCCCCTCCTATTCTGAGCTATGCTCTACCCGGAATGCAGTTTATCCTCGACACCGATGCTAGTGATAAGGCAGTAGGCGCAGTCCTCTCACAAGTACAGAATGGTGAAGAAAAAGTTCTCGCATACACGAGCAAATCTCTCAACAAGCACGAGTGTTCGTACTGCACTACACGAAAGGAACTCCTGGTGGTAGTTCTAGCATTGAGGCATTTCCACTCTTATCTCTATGGGCAAAAGGTCACAGTGCGTACTGATAATGCAGCAGTCAGCTGGTTAAAGGTAAACCCAAACGGATTTTTTTTTGTCTAAAAATCCTTAAAAATCATAGTTCATACTTCACTTTGTATGAAAAAAATATTGAAAAAATTCTAATCTGATCAGAAACACACGTAATATGGGAGCAAAGTGGGCGTTTTCACACTTTCACAGCTGGGTTGATGACGTCACGCAGGGCAATTGCCTGAGAAAAATAGCGGATAACACGGAAAGTCAGAGCTCCGATTCAGATGTCGATTCGAGCGATATCAGCTCCTTAGATGGAAATATTTTTCGCCAAGAAGATGAAATAGACATAGAGGATAATGACGGGCAAAATAACAGTTGTTTGAAGACCAACAACGGAATTCAGCCCTATCAATTTGAGCCGTACGGCTCCGATTCTGACAGTCCCAACCATTCTGACAACGTGGAACTCGACTTCATGATTCGGAGAGGTCGTCTGTTGAATACAGATTGGTATGCAACTTGACTGGAAACTTTATTATCGTCATCTATAAGACCAAATATCCATATATTTCAAACTGTATTGAATGTAGAACGATTCTGTGATGTAAAGAACGAGCACGTTTGTGTTGTTGTTACTGGCCGAGACGGCCTTTTCGAAGGGATAAACTCCGGGATTCGACAGAATGGACAGTAAACTGTTGATAACTCTACTGATATACGTCCGATTTGAATTCTGTTTGTTTTCCCATAATCCCCATGGAATACCAATTTCAGAAATATATAGTTTGATAAAAAACTTTGGACATTCATGGCGAAAAGTAAGCCGTGGTGAGTGGGTGTCCAAACGACGTGATGGATCGGCATTCACATTTGCTCAATTTTCGACAAATTACGTCAATTAAATTGAAATCGAATGATATTCCCACAATCTCAAATGTCAAAGGATTATGAAAGTATTATTATCACTTCTGTATCTACAGCCATTCACTCCAGTTGGTGTTCAGAACCAATAGGTGTTCAGAAAAACCCCCCAATAAAAGGTGACTACGTACGACTTTGTGGTTATCTGATCTACATGAACTCTCACACTTGTAGGTAGACTGGACCCAGCCCCTGTCTCATAATGTATTTTAAAGGGGAAACAAAGGGAAGTAACTCTGCCTATTAAGAATTTTTCATTTTATTTTCATTTTTTTTATTTACTTATCAAACGTATATATATTTATGAAAGATCATTTTATTATTATTAAATAGTACATATGAAATAGAGACTCATCCAGTCTAACTTGTAGGTGCTCAAGCAACAGATGCCACATCATGGATAGCATTCTGGGCGTTCATCGGGGACGCGAGAGCGAGCAGGGCATGTACAGCCGTCTCCCTGCCGGAGGCCTCGCTTGCAGGCAAGGTTCGTTCAGCCGATGTCCGTGATAGATTCTCCTTGTCCGATGTCTTTGCCGTCACATTCTGATTGTTCTTAGGTTTGATAGTTGGAATAGCTGTTCTCTTTAGTTTTGGTTTGTCCCCGAATTCAACTGCTACGCTGTAGAGGTCCTCGAATGATGTCTTTCTGTCAAAATGTGCCGAGCAAATTATACCTGTACTGGCTCGGGCCCTCTTTCCACACCCTCGTGTTGCGTACAAATTTCGTCCAATTTGCAGCGATTTTCTCGTCTTTAGGCCACAAATGAATACTAACACCGTCATCTGTAGTAAAACTGCAACCTCCCACTACACAACGTCGCGGCATATTTAACAAATGATGCCCTGATACTCCGAAAATCTTCAGAAATCAGCAGCTACTTATGACTGTGGTATACGGCTTTAACATAGAGAATACAAGACGGTTGTCCCTCCGTGACGTCACAGCTGGAATTGACAGGAGAGCGATTTTCACCTTTCAAACGGCAATATCTCGCCAACCAGACGGCACAAAATTATGAAAAAATATCATTATTTTCAGAATCGAAAGGACTATTTTTATATATTTTTGACCTCAGATCGTTTGAGTTGACCTTTAAGAAGCCTGAAGAACCCCACAGGACAAGTGGCTCGCTGGTTGCAGGAACTAGGGACATACCATTTGGTAGTTGTTCATAGGGCAGGGCGTAGCCATGCAAATGCAGATGCTCTTTCGAGACACCCATGTAAAGTGTGCAGTCATCAGCAGCAGAACAATGAAGAGGAGATTAATGATGCACCGAAGGATGGTCCAACTGAGGCTGTGAGGGTCACAACCAGAAGCAAGGGGCACCCCTTGGCACTCTGAGAAGCGTTCTGCTCGACGGTTGGAGTTCAGATGAAATTAAGCTGCAGCAAATGAAAGATGGGGGTTATAGGACCGATCAAGGCAGCTCTCGAGGATGGATCTGGTAGACCAGTATGGGAGGACATTTCACATTTATCTTCCAAAGTGAAAACTCTATGGCGACATTGGGATAGGCTGGAATTGCTGGAGGGCATGCTTCATCGTACATGGTTCGAGTCAACTCGTTGTTCCTGGAAGTCTTAGAGCTGATGTCTTCACATTCTATCATGACTTGCCAACAGCTGGTCACTTAGGCAGAGAGAAAACCCCGGAGAGAATAAAACAGTCGTTTTATTGGCCTGGTATGAAAAGTGACGTTGAAGCATATTGTAGGAAATGCGAATTGTGTACAGCCAGAAAGACAGCCAAGGGGCAAAATAAAGCCCCAGTGAAGGTGTATTTGGTCGGAGAACCTATGGAGAGAATATCGCTTGATATTTTGGGGCCGCTACCAGCGACAACTAGGGGAAACCGATACATCTTGGTTGTATGTGACTGCTTCACAAAGTGGACAGAAGCAGTGACATTACCCAACCAAGAGGCAACGTCAGTAGCTAAGGCATTAGTTGATGAATTTGTATGTCGGTTCGGAGCACCGTTGCAACTACACTCCGATCAAGGGACGAACTTCGAAGCCCAGGTGTTCCAGGAAATGTGCAATATCCTGTATATTGATAAAACCAGAACAACTAGATTTAGGCCACAAGCAAATGGAAATGTCGAGAGATACAACCGTACTCTTGCGACGATGCTGACCATGTATTGTGACAATTACAAGCCTCTGGTCCGTCATTCATAATTCAGCCGTCGTCCATTAGAGAATATCCGCGTCCATAATCCGAAGTCCTATTCCATATTCCATAAAACAGTATTAGCTCAGCGGTCTCGGGATGAGTATCTGCCCCAAGTAATGATGGCATGCAGAGCTTCCAAACAGTCTAGCACGAAAAAGACACCCAATATCATGGTCCTTGGTAGAGAGAATGTGATGCCTATGCAAGCTGTTATAGGGACCCCAGCTATGACATAGTGAAGTGGACCCAGATGGATATGTGACAGACTTGCAGAACAGATTGGTAATGTACATGAAATGGCCAGAAAACACCTAAAACAGTGCAGTCTACCAAAAGAGAGAGTACGACCTGAAAGCAAAGAAAAGTTTACTACAGGCAGGGCAAGCAGTCTGGTTATACAACCCTTCTCGAAAACCCGGAGTATGTTCCAAGCTCACTGCTAAGTGGAAGGGACCATTTATTATCACACAGAAGATAGATGACTTAACATATCTAATGAAACAATATGCCAAAAAGGAACCTAAAGCTATACACATAGACGGACTGGTGATCTACAAGGGACCCCACCCACCCAGGTGGTACTCTCTGAAGGTCCAAGGCGCTCCAGGGCATAACTCATCACAGTAAAGGCAGATGGTGACTGGGTGTTGGCGAGGCATCCAGGAGTACAGCAAGGTAGATGTAGCAAGGAAAGAGGTTTGGCAACGTGGAGGTTGGAATTTCTGAGTTAACCTGTGGTAGGGTACCAATATACTTGCATGGCTGCTAAGTGTAGCAGCCCTGTGGAGGAATTCCATGGCCATGGTAGAGGAATGAAGTTAGGCAGGGATTGATCAACCCTGGAGACTAGCTTTATGTGGAAATACACAACTGCAGTTGTGAGATTTCTGCTGGTGGTACCAAACTCAGTAGGTGTATAGGCTGAGGAGTGCAGGTGGTAGCAGAAATATCAACCAGCTTCCATGGTTTCGCAATCCATGGCTTCCGGACAGATTGGGTTGCCCGTGCAGTCGACCTATTCCAAATGCATATGATGGAACCTGGTAGCCTTGCTATAATGTCTACTGTTACAGCTGAAGATGCTTCTGTTTGCTAATCTAACAAAGACCATTGTGTTTTTCAGCATGTCGTCACGATTCGATTGCTGGTTATGTTCCGAGAAGCTGCCCACGTGGAGTGCCCACAGAACGCACCTCTCATCATCGGTGCATAGAAGAATACAGGTGATCTGTCCTTTTTGTTCCGGTGAGGTCACCTTCCGCCGGATGACTGACCTTGGAAATCATGTGGAGGTTTAACATCACCGACAGTTAAGGGATGTCCCGAGGGGATTCCTGGATGACCAGTCCACATTTTGGTTCACCATGACCCCAGAAGATTACATCCGGTTAAATGGTGACAAACCACTTCCAGATTGGCGATCAGCACCATCAGTGTAGGCGAGGTCTACCATACGGCGCTGGATGAAGATGTGCCGAAAACATTCCAGGTCTATGACAGAGTGGGAGGATGGATGGAATCTGGCACGGTCTCCCCTCCACCCCGAGCGCCGCGAGAGAGAAACCAGTAAGGAAGTTGGTGAACCAGCTCCCAAGACACCACGACTGGTCGCTCCAACATCATCCCTAGAACCCCGCCACGCATCCCCTCTAGAGGACCTATACGAACCAGAGTGTGCCATCGTTTGCCCTGATGATCTGGTGAACTCTGCTCCCACTGGTAACCTGGAGCTCCTGTCCCTAAAGCTGGACCCCAGTGATGTGCAGGCTATATTCCACTGTCCCTCAGAAGAGGGAAAGCCTAAATACCTGGCCGAAATATCCAGGTATGTCCACCAAGACCCTCGAAGCCTGGAGTCCCTTACGAGAAAGCTGGCTGCACTGGACCCACACAAAGCAATATACAGGCCAGCTGGTGTGGGGACTGAAGAGACTTATAAAAGCCCTTCACCTGTTGATTCCATCGCTTCAATTCTGGGTCTGGACAGGAAATTCATCATGTCAGTTGTGAAATAAAACACCCCAACCTTCGACAGTCCTAATCCTCCGGAGGATAACGCAGCCACAGTTGGACATCCCTGGCCGATTACTGAGGATATCACTCCTTCGAGCACACCGGACAGGTCGGCAGATGTTGAGATTGGTGTTGATCTGGTGATGGACAGACAGGTAGACCAGTTTGCTGACGGTGATGCCCCTGTGGATCTGTCTGTTACAAGGAAACAAATAGAACTGGTGGTGACCCAACACAGAACAGAATACAGCGGCGCAGGCAACCAGTGATTCAGCACTAGTTCTAGACCTCAGACCCCAAGCACAGTCACCAATACCGGAAACATCACAGGCTCAAATCATCGATGCTGTTGCCGCCAACAACGGGGTCAACGCTGAGGGGTCCGACATCGCTGTCAAATCCCAACAGTCCATCAGTGCAGGGACTGCACAGGAGAGCAGCTCATATCCTGCGAACTGGTTCCATGCTCTACATACCCTCCGGGAGGAGAGCATGGGATAAGGAGGAAGCGGTGTGTATCCCCTCCCCATTAGGCGATATCAAATGGTCACTGAAGAACAAGAAGCGGTGGGATGCGGCTGAGAAACATGACAGCTTCGAATATACAGCGATGCAGCTTGAGGCAGCTACAGGTTCTAAGCGAGGTGACCGTCTCTACCGCCTGGACAAATATAATATGTTGGCCCTTCCAGGCGGTAAGACCCCTAGGATATGGCTGGCTCTGAGGAAATGGGAGCAATCAAGGCCAAACACAGATATTACGGGTACCAGGAACTGGCACAGTTATCTCTGGGCAGCATAGGGGACACTTCTGAGGAACTATTGGAGATGTACGAGGATCGTTATAAGCGTCGATCTACTTCAACGGATTACCTGTGTGACTTAATAAGCAAGCCAGGTGTACCTCTCAGGCTTGAGGCAGATTCTCCCAGTGAGAATTCGGAGAATTCCCTTTAATAACGTGGGGAGAGTGTGATATACGTGGATCTATATGCCTTTATTTTTTTGTGTGTAAATATTTTCAGTGGTGCAAAGTTTACCAACCGTTGTCACAGTTGTTTCACTGTGATTCTGGATTTGGGATTTACCACGTGGACTGGGCGTCCCATACAGGGTGGGGCCCATGTGTAGCTATGTATCGTACAATGAATTCGCTGAATAAATGGGATTTAGGAGCTGGAATGTTTTGTGTCAGGGCATCCCATACCGGGAGTGGCCAACGTGTTTGACAACCTGTATAGGTACTTTCGACGGGACATACTTACCTGGGACAGAGACTGGAGTTTCCGGACATTGTCTGCATTTTATATATCACCATAGCGTAAATCCATTGTGTATATAATCGTCTGACACAACATTCGCGAGGTGTCAGAACTGTGTTTTTCTGGCCCGCCACTCGGGGCGGCCATGTTGTGTTTGGCGAGGGAAACATGGTCAATCTGACATTCATAAATTCATGCCATCCTGAGGAATTCGATGGAAATTAGTTATTCTTGTATTCTCAATTAAGAGTTCTGAAAATAATTACGTTATATTGTGTGGTTATTTACTCGTGGACAAAAGTTTCACTTGGAACTATTTTTCGTACTGAACTTTGCCTTCGCCAACACCATTGGTAACCCGATTGCTGTAGTTTTTTGCCCGTGGTAAATTTGACTTTGGTTCCGGACAACTTCAACTGTGAGTTGACAATCCGTTATCAAAAACATTATTTCCATGCTTTTTGAATACATCTGCAGTTGTTCATGCTTACTGGCACTTGCTGTATTATTGTGTGAGCTATAAGAATTTTGTCATGTGGACTGGCCCCCGAAATCTGTGGCGTGAGGATCGTAAATGTCATGTCTGGACTAGTTTTTGTGACAAAATTAGAAGATCGTTTCCAGTAAACTAGAGTAGTTATAATCAATTTGTTAAATTCCTTATATACTATAAGCTATGGAAATATCATGTACAACTGTTGGTTAACTAAATTTACAGTTATAATTTGATATCACTGTTTCTAATTTTGCCCAGCCTTTCGAGATAGGGCCATTTCCGTCATTCTGATTGGCTGATCATATCACGTGATAATCCAACCGGAGTCTATAAAAGTAGAGCAAGAACCCAGTAATGGCAGATAGCTGGCTGGCTACAGTCGTGTACGTATCGTCCAATAAGCCCTAAAGGAATACGTGGGATATTTATACTGTGGAATATTACTTCATATTCAAATAATATTGAGAATTACTTCTAGAAATTACATCTTGGATATACATAATTTGTGCTAAATTGTGATACAGCAGTTATCTCCCATCACACGTATGCTTCTTATCTGTCTTCAATTGTGATTGAATATACGACTTTCAGGGCTAATTGGAAATGTCATACACAGCTTTGAAGTTTACAGTCTCATGAATATAGTGAATGTGTGAGCATGTTAGTAGTATATAAAGCGGTGCTACTGGGTTCCATCAATCGGGCAGTAGGCAGCATAGGTCGTCATTACAACTGCTAGGCATAACCTGTGAGAGTCTGAAGCGGAGGAAATGTGTATACTATATGTTTATTCGGTATGTCTACATCATCAATAAAGAACATACTATATATGACGGAAATACAGAGTTGATTCGTTCGTGCTTTTGACCACTCTCATGGAGGCGTGATCATGAACTGGTGCTCAATCGTTGTACGTAGATGTGATCGTTTCCCCATACGGAGTCGCCATTAAGTGCTATACATGTACTGATTCGTTATATCTTGACGTTGATAATATTCTGACACTGAGTCATTACCTACCAACTGGAGCCTATTCTGTTATCGAGTTTTGGGTCTTCTCATACTGGCATGATACTAAGTCATCATTTACATGATATACCTGAGCTCAACCTATTCAACCCATAATTGGAGACGGACACAGATACGCATATATTACAATATTGTGAGTTATGTCTACTCATCGGAGTATGTGTCTTCGCCAGGGTATCTGTAGGACTAGAGCGGTCTCCCCTATCTCTGCAGGTGAACTGATGCCTATCATATCTATATTGAAGTCATTCTTTAATAATCTTACCATCTCCATCTGGGTAGGGCTCTTCATCAGCAAGTTCGTGAACTGTTCTGCTGAACACCTTTATGACATTAATTTTGTGTCTATATTAAAGACAATACATCATTCCTGATATCAATATGGCAGTCACGTTGGTTAATTAGTCGCATGTAAATCACATTATTTCCAACACTGAGCAATTTTACATGAAATTAACCGATTTTATTTGAATAAGTACTATTATTTTTTCGTCTGACTTGTTTGGTCAATCTGGCGGGGAGTATGTGAGTTCACGGATCTGGATTGCTCTTGTGATGGTTTCAAATATGCAGCCCAGAATATTGACCTATGGAGTCATATGACTTCTTGTCAGTACGTCGGCATCTTGGCACAATATCGTTATATTTTGCGTTAAATTCATTTGATAGCTTGATTCAGATAGGAGTCTTGGTACGAATGTTTTCTGATGGAGGCAGAATAACATAAAACTTCACTTGGCTTGAAATTTTCAATGCGTTTTTCGCACTTGACCAAGTGTCCTTAAAAAATTCTCAAGTTGTGTTTCACCAAACGTTTTTGGCCGCACTTGGTGAAGTGATGTTTGAAGTGACCTTTTTGGAACTCTTTTGCGCGTTTTGTTAATAAATAATACCCCCGCAAATAGTATCAACTTTAGGCTCACAATACTTGATACGCAGGAGCCGATCGGTAGAATGCCCATACGTGCATTATGATGCATGGGCATGTCCCTTCTTATTGGTCATTTCAAGTACGTTTTTATTTCAAGTGCGGTTTTCAACGAAGGTCCGACCACACGTGAAATCAAGTGCGATTTCAGGTTTAAGTGAACTTTCAAGAAAAGCAAGACTCAAGTCAAGGGAGGTTTTCAAGTGCACTTGAACTTTCAAGTGCGAACATTGCCTCAAGTGAGGTTTCATGAAATCTGTCCCTGATTTTGAAGCCGCCCTACCGCACCAATACTTATCTTCCTGTTCGAAAACATTTGATTGGTCAGTTCGAATTTTCATTATTTTAAATTGAGAAATACGATAGCAAATGTGTTGTTTTGCGGCCTAGTCTGAGAAGTATGCCCAAAACATTATTTGAAGTAACCTGGCGTAAATTGCTGGAAAATATAATCAAATGTTACTCGTGTTTCTTCTTAATGTTATTCAGTGGCAGGTCTCGCCTATAAACATTCATATTTTCTCATATGTTTTCCTCTAGTTTCGTTTGCAGTGTTGTATTTTTATTTCGGAGGATCTGCTGCCACCGATGGTCCAGGTGGGCCAGTCTGCGGGAGCTGCTACATCCACTCCTGTTTGAGATGTTGACCCAGATTTACAGTGGGGATCTGCTTGCCATGGCAGGTTTGATTCTGAATCTGTGTGTCATCCGAAGCTTCAGGAAGCCTGTGCGAATGTCAAAAATCTTGAATAATCATCATTCCACAAAAGAAGTACTGAAATCGTTCCTCGATATGGATGTGGTCAGGTCAAGGTCATATATATGATCTATCTTTTCCTCAGATTCATGCTAGGCTATGGCTTTGATGTGCAACACGATTGTGGATTTTTCGATATCGAAGGGACTTTCAAAGCCAACCGGGGTCAGATTGCTGGTATATTACAATTTCGGTAACATTTGTGACTATATATTTGCCATTCTGATACAGATTAACCAAACTGTTTCCGCATTGGGCTTGCATATAACCTCCGCTTTGTGCTACTAGCTACCACATATATGATATACATATGGACGGAATTATTTGACGCGGTACTTACTGTATCTACAGTCAAAGGTTTTACTCTCAGCATTGTTTTAAGCACACTTGTCGCCATTCCAGCACAGTTTTTTTGACCAACAGCGTTTAGCCTTCAGACAACAACCCACGGCGTCACTGTTCTTCTGACGCCACCGTTAACGGGTATATATTCTTTCTTGTGATAAACTGTTCTATTTTAATTAATATTCCAGTTCAATATCTTCTTGAATTTTGGTGCCATTGAAATTAATCGATGTCGATTACCGACTTTACAGACGATGACTTCACGTCGGATGTGACACTATTTCACTTGTTGGGTGCATGAATAGAATACATTTTTATCCTTTCGTCGAAAAAAAAAGACACGAACTCTAGTCTTAACACAAACCGATAAACATTTGTTTTCTGTGATATAATTCATGTAATATTTATCAAGAACGGTGCACATCTCTTGAGATATATATATATATATATTAATTTTTTTTTTTTTTAATTGATACTTTATTCAACTTTTTGGGCAAGCATATACAATTCATAATCTAAATTGAAATCATCGGAATACAATATTACATTCACCATATTATATAATATACGTGTACATAACATACTATTATATAGAAGTGGTCCATATCATATCAGTATATTTACCTAATGTGTGCACGGTCTGGGAGCCTCTAATCTGGCTATATATTTTACGAGTCAAAATTTCTGTGACAATAGCATCAGCGTCGAAATAGGAGGTGCAAAGTTGACCAATATTGGTCAAATTGAGTACGTTCACCATTTTTGTAATGTATATATTTTTAAATTTCATAAATAGCTTTGGTTTCGTTTTGTATGCTTCTTATGCAGGGGATTTTCTTTACTACTTTCATTTTGTATATCGAAAATTTAATGATGGTTATAAAATAATTCAAATGCCTATTTTTCATATCTGGTAATCCCAAGATTACATTTTCTGGTGAAAATTTAATATTAATACCTACTGAGGTTAACCATAATTCAATTTGCCTCCAGAGTAAATTTATTTCGTCACAGTACCACAAAAGATGAATAATAGTCTCCGGGGTCCTATTACAAAATGTGCACAGACTACTAACATTATTATCCATTTTATGTGCAAGTATGTTGGTTGTCAGTATTCTATTAATAACACGGTATTGAAACCATTTGTATTTCACTTCCTTGTATTTCGATACCTGAATATAAAACAGTTTCCAATCCGACTCATTGTATGATTTCTGAAGAATTTCTTCCCATTTTAAATGAGCCTTTGCTTTTTTGAATTTTGGGTTAAGTAATGTTTTATAAAATATCTGACAGCCTTTTCTATTCGCTAACAGGCGAGATACAGCTGGTGGGATTAAAGGTCCTACCGGATGTTTTCTCAGTGTTTTGAATCCCATCAAATTTCCTGCTGCTTTAACTGATTTTGTAACCGACATATATTCTAAGTAATTTGTTTTACAATTAAATCTGGATTCGAATGAAAGGAATTCTCCCGTATCATCCAGCAGGTCATTGACGAAGCGGACCCCTTTATTATTCCACCTAGCAAGGCAAAATGGACGGTTATTGATGGTGAACTTGTTGTTGTACCATAACTTTTCACTGCTAAATTCTGTACATGATTTGTATCCTAATTGTTTTTGAAAATCCACCCACGCTGAAAATACATCCCGCCAAAAATTGTTATCTAAAAATGGTATAACTGCTTCGCTGAGAAACACAGGGCCTACTTGTACTGGATCTATGTCCCAGGGAATATACAATTTTAATATCGTACCCCACTTCGAGTCTTTTCATCCATGATATCTTTTGTGCCTGAATTACATATTTTATGACCGGAATGTCTAATCCCCCTTCTTTAAATGTTTTAGATGCAGTTTCCCTAGAAATTTTATCAGGTTTTGAGTTCCATATAAATTCATAACAATACTTTTGGAATTTCGATGATTGGATCAGGCGGGTTTGGAAGGGCCGAAAATAAGTGGTTTAATTTTGGTATTAGTAAACTTTTAAGAATAACTATTCTGCCTAGGGGTGTGAGTCCACGCTTCGCCCATGAGTTCATGGACATTTGGATTTCTTTCAATTTATCTTTGTATTTTCTTTCAACCATTTCAGCCAGATTGTGTGTAAATATTAATCCCAGTAATTTAAACTCCCCCTGTGACCAGTCTAATTTCCATCTTGTTCGAAATGTTGCATCTGATATTTTAGTTGATCCTAGTTTTATTATCCGTGTCTTGTCAACATTAATTTGTAAGCCTGAAAAATTTGCAAAGTGTGCTAATATATCTAAACAAGAGTTAAGACTTTTAACCGATCCATCTAAAAATATTGTTGTGTCATCTGCATATTGTGACAATAAATATTCTACATCCCCAATTTTAATTCCTGTTATATTTTTGCTAGATCTTAACATTGCTGCAAGTATCTCCGCACAAATTAAGAATATGTATGGTGATAGTGGGTCTCCTTGGCGACAGCCGCGCGAAATATGAAAGAACGGTGACGCAAAACCGTTAACTAATACACATGTTTGCGCGTTATGATAAAATACACTTATCCACTTCTGTATAGAGGGACCAAATTTGAAGAATTTTAATACTTTCTGAATGAATGACCAGTCTACCGAATCGAAAGCTTTTTCGAAATCTATTAGCATTAACATTCCTGGTTTATGGTGGTTTTCTACATACTGCAATACATCAAAAACTAATCTTGTATTTTCACCTATAAATCTTCCCGACATAAATCCATTTTGATCAGCATTTATTAAATGTGGTAAACAATCTTTTATTCTCCGCGCAATGGCTGCTGATGCAATTTTGTATGAAATATTTAGAAGCGAAATTGGTCGCCAATTCTTCAGCAGATGTTTTGGCTTTCCCTCTTTTGGGAGACAGGTTATTACTCCTCTTTGTTGTGTTACAGATAATTCGCCATTTTTATATGCGTAATTTTTATATGCGTAATTTAAGGAGTCTCAAATCGAGCCAATTTTTTTTTTAAAATTCTGCGGTGTATCCGTCCGGTCCCGGACTTTTGCCGTTCTTCATGTTCTTTAAGGCTTGTAAGATTTCATCAAGAGTTAGCTCCCCTTCAATAGACTTCGATTGTGTTTCACTAAGTTTTGGTATTTCTTCTGTTATCAGCTTATCAAGGTTAATATCACTCGTTTCTTTTCTACTATAAAGTTTTTTATAGAAAGATTTTGTTTCTTGTAAAATTTCTTCTGAATCTGTTAATATATCACCTCTGAAATTTTCTATTCTATTTATAGCTTTGTTCAAATAATTTCTATGTTCGAGGCTCAGGAAATATTTTGTAGGTTTTTCTCCCATTTCTGACCAGTTTGCCTTGGCTCGAGTCATAATGCCTTCAACTTTACTCTTATTAATACTTTCTAATTTTTTGTTTATCTCTTCTATCTCATTAAGGACTAATTTCTTTTCATCATATTCTGTAAGTATATCTAATTCTTTTTCTTTTATCTGTAATTCCTCTTTTAAATGAAGTTGTTCCTTTTCCCTTTCTTTCTTTTTATGTGATGAATATGAAATTGATTTACCCCTTATATTTAACAATACCATTTCAAATAATAGTTGATCATTGATAGTATGTTCGGTTTTATCTTCATTATGGATGTTTACTACATTTCCTGGCTGTGAATATTGTTGTACTGTTTCCTTAATTGTTCTTTTAACCAACTCTACATAATCTTTATCCCTCATTAATGAATTATTTAACTTCCAAAAGCCCTTCCCTTTTTTAAAATCTTTGAATGACAATGCCAATGTGATGAGTGAATGATCTGATCTGTAACTTGGGTGGATATCAGTTTTTTTCACACCGTGCAATAGATTTTGTGAGGTGAGGAAAAAGTCCAGTCGCGCTTGTTTCAAAGGCGTCGGCTGTCGCCAAGTGTACCTTCTAACTTCTGGGTTATGTTCGCGCCATGGATCCAATAAATTGAAGTAATCTTTAAGTTCCACTACTTTCTGTCTAGCATTAGGATGATTTACATGTAAATAATTGTAAGTGTCAACTTCTGGTTCTTGGACTAGGTTCCAGTCGCCACAGAGAATAATATGTTGACTGTTCCATTCCTGTAGTATACACTGGATATGTTAAAAAAAGTTGGGGTCATCTGTATTGGGAGCGTAAACTGAAACCAACGTAAATCTCATATCAGAAGTTTTAATTTCCAGTATAAGATAATTGCCATGTTTTGAATCTATTTTGGATCTAAGAACCTCAAATTCAAATGTATTATTAAATAAAATAGCCACTCCCCTCGAGTTACTGGTATAAGGGCTAATGTAAACATCATATCCCCATTCTTCCGATATTCTCTGTTTCATCTTACGAGTGAAATGTACATCCTGTAAACAATATATTGATGATTTTTTCTCACGCAGATGTCGAAATATATCTGTCCGTTTTTCTTTATTGTTTAGCCCTCTGCAATTTACTGATGCTATTGTTATGTCTTGGTCAGCCATTTTTTATGGTGTATAGATATACTGAACCCCCCAAACCGTGCTCACATTTAAAAAACACACCTATTAGTGTAATCAACTTTAATATCGACAGAAATGGTTGAGTACCATGAATGAGTATTTCTAAGTATATTTGTATATGCTGGTCATTTTTGGTCAATATAGCCACAACCGATTTATTGCATAAAGATAGTATAACAGAAAAAAGAAAACAATTTAAAACATAGTTAAATATCCCTTCCGGCATATTGCCGTACTATATATGCCTCCCATCTCAGGGTCTCAATTATGTAATTTTGTGGATCTTTCTCGTCGGTTTTATTCAATAATAGATGCTGTTCAATATAGATCATCTGGCAATAAAAAATTAATCACAGATAGTGTTTATAGATCTTGGTACATTTCTATTTCAATTATTGGAAATTGTATCAATATAATGCAGTGGCTTAAGTGCAGTTGAATTACATGCTTGTAGCATGTCTGAACTATTTCCTGAATATTATAATCTCACAAAGTTTAGTGGATCCTCAGTATATTCGTTCCGGAGTTACTAAAACATCACAATCCAAGTTCAGACCATTTCAACACAGTTGTGTCTTAGGAACAAAAAAAACCCAGATTGTATATTTTAATTATTCATTGTCATACATGTCACAAATAAAGTTTATCCGTTATAAAATTTGTTGCGTTTCACATGTTTTTTTCCCAGATACATATCCATTCCACTCTACTAATTATTTATGCATCAATTCATTCCAATCCACATGACAATGTAATATTCACCGGCCTTTATACATGGGTATATCACCTTTTCGTAAGAACTATATAGTAACAGGTTACATGTATTTAAAGACCTAAAAAAAATGGTTTCAATATGGGTACGAGCAAAAATTAAAATTTAGTCGGACAGAATTGAAAGGCTCTGCTCTCTGTGAGGTGCAAATATATTTATACATGGTGTGCTTTTCCTTTAATCATTATATTAATTTGTATAAATCGGTAAACGTGCATACCCACATCTGGGAGCATACATGTACACGCTGCATCAGTATCCATATATATATATTAATGGTCAAACATTTTAATTCATTCTTCTTGAGCTGTTTTCATAGCAGGTCGCAACTCACATAAGCCAATTAAGGTTAAGAGAGCAAAATTTAGACTCCAAATTGTCTATCGATTTTTGTTTGTTAAACTCGTATTGCGAACAAATTATTTCAGTTGAAGATGGATACGGCTGTCAGTCAAGTGGAGGTCGCGGCTCTCGCGTACCCTGCCTTTCATCATATCTGTAAATTTCAGCTGTTCTAACAGCATATATTTGGTCCAATCACGGCACAGAAAACAACGCAAAGGAAATCCTTCACATTAGGTGGGGTAGTATTGTGTCAACAGTAGAAAGCTGTTTAATATCTTGAACAAAGCCAGATGAAATATTCTGGTACGAGAGAGAGAGAGATAATCCTAACAGTGTTTAGGTGGCTTTTACGTTTGAATAAGGTGGGTTGGGTTGGGTTGGAGTTTGTGTATTTGGAGGGAACGAATGTTCTCAGTACGAGCAACTGTATTTTAAATGTTTTTTCTATTCTGTTTTACTTTACCTTTTTCCTAAAAGCAACAGTTTATAGCGGCAGTTTGAGGAAAATTGGCATATTCGAAATTAATTCTAAACAAGGACTCATTTGCATAATGATAATATATATTGTCTTCTGGACGGCGTTTTAAAGCTGCACTTTAGTTTGTATCTGCGATGTATAACCAAACTTGATAGTTATTCCGTGGTGTTTTGAAGCGGATGGTGGAAACAGCATTCAAATGTTTTATTTATGAAAATGTCAGACGAAATTTACAAATCATAGGGAGAGAAGTTAACGGCTTGGGAGATGGGGGGAGGGGGGGGGGGAGTATATGCAACATTTCACTGGCCATGTTATCACATAGGTCGAGACGAACATACACCCATTCGCTCCCAACTGCATGTCCAACAGTACTTGAGAAACATGACAGATGTACACGGGATGTTTCTGACGTAATTTTCTCGCAAATAAGATGAGCATGATCACATTTGAAGACTGATACCAATCTGTATACAGTACTGGGAAACGGACACTGTACTGTAATCTTCGGTCTTCACTGCCACGCCGGAGCAAATACATGGCCGTGTCGATGACATAACCCCCTAATCACCTGTTCCACATCAAGTGGGTTTGTCGAGGGAGAGTGAAGTTGTAACAGGGTTAACTTTTTTGGCACAAATAATTTTTGTATCCACAAATGACCATTTGTCTTGAGTCACTTAAAGGCGAAATAAGACCGAATTTGAAGTCCGCTACAACTAACGATACATGCATGTTGTCGTGTGAGAAGGACAATTATGGAACATGCGTCATAGTAGGAATAAATTTTGTGTCATGGACTAAACGCGAGTGCGATTTCCACTGGTTTAGATGTCAATCCGGAATAAGGGGGCTCGAGGATTTTAAGTACGTATTACAGAGGAATTTAAATATAGTCAATTATCAATGTAGGGTTTCGATTTAGGGTTAGATATGCTCCGCTTATAAGGCTAGTGTTCACTTCAGCTATCAAAATCATTTACTATCGTGTTAGGAGTCATTTCAACTCGTGAGTTTCAAAGCATAGTTAGGGACGGTTGTTCATGTAGTCGAGTGTCTTGGGCCTAGGAACAAATGTACATGTCGACCGCTTTCAAAGCGGAGAAATCCACATGCAGTTAATTATCAATGCAGGGTTAGGACTCAGGGATAGGTATGCTCCGTTACTATCAGGATAGGGGCTATCAGCTAACAAAATCATTTACCATGACCGTATCGATCATTTTCACTCATTAGTACCAAAGTAGGGGCAGAGAGGAATGTACATGTAGTCAATTATCAATGCAGATTTAGGATAAGGTAATGCTCCTTTACTGTCACGTTGCAGTTCATTTCAACTATCAAAATCATTTACTATCATGCTAGGTTTCAGTTCAACTCATGAATGTCAAAGTATGGTCAGGGAGAAATGTACATGCATTTTGTGTTAAAGCGCAGTTAGGGGAAATGTATATGTACATGAGTACCAAAGCTGGATTAGGGAGAGATGTACATGTAGTCGAGTGGCAAAACGGGGTAAAGAAAGAATGTATCTCTCGTCTAGAGTCAAAGTGAGGTTGGGTAAAGATGTACACGTAGTCGTGCATAAAACTTGGTTAGGGGGATATATATGTATACGAGTGCCAAAGCAGGGTTCAGGAGGGATGTACACGTAGTTGTGTGTTAAAAACATGGTTAGGGTTAATGTACATGTACAGGAGTCAAAGCTGGGTTAGGGAGAATCTGAGAGATGACTAGTGTCCGTCGTACCGCGACGGAACCAAACCAAACCATATACCGACATAGCAATTAACTGAAACCGAGTGTGCAGTGTTAAGTTTGCAATTAACCCACTCATTTCGTTAGTTTTTCAGAGCGATGGTGAATTGCCGAATGCTGAAGAATTCACCAACAGCATTACATTTTGCCGGAGCAATATCAAACCGCACACAACGCTTTAATTATGTTGATTTATTCGGCAATGGGATAGACATAGAGGTCACCATGATCACTTTGTCAACCGTAATGCGCCGTCATTGCTATTTTTCTCTATACAAACCGATTAAGCCATACCCGATGTATGGTCATACCACGGGTCTGCGGGCCAGCTGATAAGCCGTGTTTGTGCTTGATATCTCCAATATATCTCATCACTGAAACATAAATTGTACTCTGGTATGGTGTATTTTTGGTCATGACTCGTTCCCTCAATTTATTCGCACCGTTAAAATTTAACAGGTCTGTTTACATGTACAACACGGTGCTCTTAATATAACTGTCTTGGTATTCCAACATCGTGGCGCTGACTACCTTCGGGACAACTATGGATAAATCATCGGAAAATAATTCATGCCACAACAATGTCGAGCCAATCTCTGTGTAAGTAGTTGTGTTGCGATTAATTGTTACTTCTTTGATTCTTGGTAATGATAATTAAATATAAAACGATAAATATGGTTTCTCGATTTCAAATTGTACAAAAACAAGTTTGCATCGAACATGTCCAACTGAATACAAGATGTATGAAGGAAAAATGAAATCGATGTAAAAATGTGTTTTTGATCTGATACTTGGCAACGTTAGTCTAAATACAAGTTGAAGTCCACAAGGCCAGATTCATGGTTTATATTTAATTACTAGTACTGCATATGTGGATGAGTGAAAACATGACACAATATTGTGTAATGGTGTTTTCGTTTACAGTGAGTATATTTCGTCATTACAGTTATGTACTTCAGTAGTTTAGAAGGAGGCACTGGATTACAAATATCATTATAATGAAGATTGGAGATATATAGATACAAAAAAAATCAACATTTGCAGACTGCGCTTGTGAATTTAATCAAGAGGAAAGCTCGATCGAAGACATACATGTATGTATCTGCCGAATATTAATGTTCAACCCTCCGTCCCTAATTTGCAATAGGATAACACACAAACGTATTTGATATATACAAATATACATTCTATATCCCTTTCACATTTGCTTAAAAATGTAGATGCTCAGCTCTGAGTTTTAGCATTTCAAGAACTTATCTAAGTTTTGGATTCTGATTTGAAATGTTGTTTAGCAGGATTATATGTAATATATATAATCTATATTCTGATGCGTTGAAGCGGGAATTCTTGCAAAAGACGATTAACTACTGGATATCAAGCTGACGCCTATATCCATGAGGTAGGACAGCTTAGCAAGGGAATCTTGAGGGACATGCCTACGTAAAGTTACCTGTATGACTCATATAATGATTATAATTGAGTTTCCCCTCTCGTTGCACAAGATTTGACAGCTGACAGGTATGCTTAACAATTTGCAGTGACTCAAACATATTGTCTTATTGCTTAGAAAACAGTAGATAAGAATGGGGGATCTGGCGCACTTTTTGTGTAGTTTTTGCTAAGTTCGAGGCCACCATGGTCACAGTCCTCCGGTGGTCGTCTATTTATAGAGTCGCACCTAGGTTATGGCGCGACGACGTCCTGAAAGATCAGCTCCGCCATCGATCACGCGTGTCAGTTGACCACAGTGTAAATACGAACACAGAAACAGTCAAAGCCACAGAAACGGGTTGAATTATATACCAGCATTCAATTCCAGAAACAGGTAGCGATAGGAATTAGTCACCGCATCCTGAAATATTCGCATGAAATGAGAGTGGAGAATTTTTTTGTAGCGGTTCAAGGGGATATCTACTGTTCTTACATTACACAAGTCAGTGTTTTGAACCTGTTCACTCTACCAGGTCTTAAGAGGTAGCATCTTAATGTGCATTCAACCCTATTTGTTTATACCAGTAGGAGTTAAGCTGTTATTTCCATATTATTGAGCATTCAATTTTAAAGGATCTGTTCATTATGCGTTATCACCTTATATATCTTCTACATTTGTACTGTATATGTACATAGGACCACATGTGATAACCGGTTAGGTCTGAATAGTGTATTCCTAATGAAATATTGGGAATAAATGAATAAATAAATAAAAGTGGTCTAAGCGGAGGTGTGGGTGGTTACTTTTTTTTAGTAACCTAAGTGCTAAGTTTTGTTGGTGCCTCAACCTCGTTCCCAGGTGCGGCTTATGGAGATTTCGACAACAGCCATTGGCTCCCAACCGTTAGGGATAACCTCTCTATGGAAATAATATTACATGTATTTTTACTTCATCTAATATTATGCATATTAGATGCATGACAATTTAGTGTTCTTGGCGTCACGAGAAACAAGTTAATTAAGGATAACGCAATTCAATATCTATGAAAATAGTCTGTTTTAAGTTGTACACACTTTAATAACAGTTAAGAGAGAGAGAAACAGAAATATCGGTATTATGATTGTACACAGCTACCCTGAGTATATGATGGGATCTAAGGTAGACTGATTCAAGTTGAATACCGGTGTCATGATTTTATGTCCAGCGTTTGTTTACATGTACCTCTACCAGTAATACTAGCAGTTTAAATTTGAAACCATCCAAGCTAACTAAATATTCAATATTGCATTACCTTCCTGTAGCCGTATACACCAAGCACAACTCATCAATGCTGCTTCAAGTTTCTTTAGGCTAGGAACCAGGTCCTCTATTTTCAAAATTTATTCAACCCTACGGCAAAAAAGACGCAACGTGACTATTGTTATTCTTTCTAGTATTAGGGAGACGATATCTGTATGTGGTCCTCACATACATGTATCTGTGTGCAGATTCCAAGGAAACAGCAATATAAATAAGCCAATAAAAAGCACCATGTTTTTACATGAACTCACACAGTACGCGTGGTCCACATACACTATGCAGTACAATGTAGCAAGTAAATAACTGGTTGACATACATTGTTCGACAGGAGAGAGAGAATTAAGGTTTAACGTCGCGTTCAGCAATATTTCAGGTGTAGTGAGAATAGGTTTTCTCACAGTCTTGTCAGTAATAGACTATTAAAGAACATTAGTGTCACAGTGATGCAGGGGAGACAAGTGCTTTATTATAGAGTTGTCTCTCCTCTCTCCCCTTGGTAGAGGGCGCTGTTTGCCCAATAGCCAATGAGAATAGCTGGCGGGCTGGGTAAAGAAAGCCAGAGAAGAGACAGACTTTGAACGGACAAGACGTAGCAGACTGCTTCTCTCAGGTTATAACCGACAGGTAAGCCTGCACACTATACTGGCTAATAACCATGTAGCTGTAATTACTACAATTGGTGTCAGAAGTGAAAGTATCTGTCTTGGAACTGTGATTATTTTTCGACAAATTTACGCTCGATAGTGAATTGAAATGCAGTGCCAGCCCGGCGGCCATTTTGCATTTTGAGAAAATTTGCGTGTGAAATCAGATTCCCCGAGTCCTGACAAATTTGTTGACTGTTATTTACAATTGGGTCGATATAAGCTGGAAGAGTGTTACTTTATAGAAGGGTTTTTGTGAAAATTTGAGCTTCCAGCGAAGTTCTGGAATATTTTCTCGTCGGCATGGTCAGGTTTTTTGAGAGTTCAATGGCGGATTTTCCATGTGAGTGGACTTTCATTAGTTGTTAACTAATGATTATACGGCAATAGTTTTCACGCTCTGTGCAATATATGGTGTGGTTTGACAATGATTGTTCCGTGAATTAAGCGAAAAACTATCTGTGTGTTGTGACGAAAATTGGACCCTTGATAGTCTTCTCTTTCGCCAGATCGGTTTTATTTGTCATATTGATCTTGGTACAATTTATCGCGAGTGAAGCGGGGTTATTTTGAACTACCTCAGTTTACAATTTGGTTTAAGTTCGCGTTCCTTGTGAAAATTTTGCGAGTGCTAACACGTTGTTGTTGTTCATTTGGAACAACAACAACGACAACAGTATATTGAAGGGAAACACTCTGTATAGCGGGCAGACTTGCCTGCTGGTTGCCTTCAGTGTTGCACCTTAGATTTAGCTAGAGTTTTCCATGATTTGGGGAATTTTGATGTATATATTTTTCAGAGATAGTATTTGGTAGGGGAAATTAGGGGTAGAAGTTAAGATAAAGGTTTAGACAGGTGCAATATTTGAATGGTTTATATTTTTGTGTTGTCATGTATTATGTGTACCGATACTGTTTGTGTGTCCATATGTATTTTTGTGTTTTGTTCATAGTCCTGTCCCATTATAATTATATTTTTCATATGTTCAGTGGTTGGGATGGTGATGTCGGGGTTTTTGGAGAAAATTTTGTGCGTGGGATGAAGATTTTATGACTGAACGCGAGCTGACTGATTAGTCATTTCCTTTTGGTCCGGTGATTGAGTTTGAGGTACAGGGTCATAGTCAGGGAGCCAAACCCCAGTTTGAGCCTTGACGTGGAAATGGAGTCCACCTAACGTTTTTGGATGGATTATATATCTCCTGTGTGTGCAGATTCAGAATCCGAATGATGCCAGCCTGGCAACCTTGGGGAAATCAAAATATCCAAGATGGCCGCCAGCACATTCAACATGACCGCTGCCTATCGCTTAGATTGATCGCTATATGGAATTGAGCTATATATTTTTGGTCTACGAGTGATCAAGAAATGGTGTATAGATTTATTAGTACTTCATACCACTTATAATACTACCTCCAGCTTATCTCAACAGAAGTGGGGTGGAACTGACGTCATTCTGCGCATGCGCAGTAGAAAAAGGGTATTTTGGGGCCGAGACGGACCCATATTGGGCGTACTGGGCTGTGGTAGGTGTCATCGTGAAGCTCTCGTGGAGGAGCGTCCGACTGGGCTAATGTGTCGTGCATTTTCAACATTTTGCGCATGCGCAGACAGGGAATGCTGGGAAAATAGGCACTGGGAGGAACGTTTTGGGGTCGAGGTGGACCAATAGTGGTCCGATTGGGCCGTATTAGGTATCAGCTCGAAGCATTCGTGGGGACGCATTCAATAGGATGGGTTGTACGGTGGAACTGACGTTAGCTGAATAGACGCTTTGGGGTCGCGACGGACCACTAGTGGAGCGATTGGGCCATAAGAGGTGTCATCATGAAGCTCTCCTGAGGAACAATCCGACCGGGTTACTGTGTCGTCCGGTTTCAACATTCTGCGCATGCGTAGTCTGGCCGTAGTATAGAAAGCAGGCATTTTTGGGTTCGTGGGGGTCTGTTGTGTGATTGTGGGACTATCCCTAGTCTTAATAGGCCATGTAGGGTGTCAGCTTGAAGCTCTCGTGGTGTAGACTACGACTCGAGGAATGTTCGAGTCATCTGTGACGTCATCAGTAAGAGTGGTAGCGAGAGCGGCCATTCTGGTGGGTATGAAGGTAGGTGTTTGAAGTGGAGAAGGACCATCCGTGGTCCAAATGGCCAGTAACGAGTGCCCAACGCCCGGTGGTGATGGTAGTGTCTGTACTTATAGGGATTTACACGTTACACGTGCCCCTCATCAGTTCGGGATGACGAATGGTATGGTTTTTGTTGGAAGTCATGGCGGAGCGTCCATAGTGAGTGCGTGTGTGTGTATACTGTGTGTGAACATTGAGCTTAGTTACCCGCCTCTCTTTTGGAATACATGGAGGCTCTGAAAAGAGCCGTGCTTTTCTGTCGCTGTAAGACAGAACTGTCACTGCCACAGCATCAGGGTCAATTGGGTTCCAGCGTGAGCGCTCGTGGTCCATATGCGACTCGGTCAGTTTGTCGGCACCTCTACCCACTTCCCTGATATGTGTTGTAGTTTTTACCTGTATATGGCGAGATTCTGCTGGTGGACGTTTCGCCCCCGAGGCCCGCCCCCTGTACAGACCTTTTGGTCTTTGATATATGTTGGCATTTGTGGGAAGTTGATGCTTGGTCGACATCGGGCCTTACAGACTAGTCTTTTGTGTTAAATGCCGTCATTTTCATCTGACGACGATACAGCTCACCAATTCCCAGTGTACGAGTTGTCATAGCGACACAGCTCACCAATTACCAATATACGAGTTGTCAGAGCATTTCCATCCTAGCTCTCTAGATTTGTATCTAATACCGCTTATGCCGGTGCTAGGGGCCGTGTGGTCATGTCATTCAAGTTGCCACATGAACAGGTACAATAAAAGCGTACCTGAGATACAACACATATCACGAATCGTTAGATTCTTGGTATGCGCTTTAGAATAGGTTAACCAGAAGACTATACTGTGAAGCCATGTGGCTCAGTCAGTATGTCGGCACCTCTTCCCACTTCCCTTATATGTGTTGTAATAGCCCGGGCATCAAGAATGGCTGTCATAGCCCAATAGTAGAGGGTGATAGCACACCTCTCCATCGAACCGACCCTATAGAGGACCGCTTCTGTGAGCTCTTCCAGGATCTGGCATCGCCCCTCGTTGTCGTCGCCATATCCAAACATGGACCGAACCACTGCTCGGTAACCCGTGAGTGAATTAACCACGATCGCATGCTGTAAAATGCTAGTCGCATAGGAATGGGTCTCCATCATGGCTCTGCAACAGTAGAAATAGGGGTGTGGGGTCCAGAGGGACGTGATTTATAGACGATGCCACACATACGCAGGTCGGGAATTGTGGGGAAAAGGCTCTTGGGTGAACTTAAGGTTCTAGCATAACGCATTGACGCCATGATGTAGACAGATGAGAGAACAAGGATGGCAGGTCAATCATGTTATTATCCCCACCAGCACATCATACCCACGCTGGGGGAGCCGCGTTGGGTATGTTTACAATTATCGTAAGCTCTTGTCCAATCAGAAGCCGTCGTTTGAGAAAGCTCATTCTTCGGCCAGGGTCGCTCTTGGCCAAAGCGTCTTCGAGCAGTCCAGGATACCGTTGAGGCAGCATGTTTTGAAACGGTTGTTTGCGCATTCTGCTTATTTTCCAGGCCGTTGGTGTGTAGTAACCCCATATCCTCTTTCAAGTGACGTTTTATGCTAGAGCGTTAAGGTCACCCAAGAGCTTGGTCTTCATGATGGACCTGTGCGTGGGATCGCCTTTCATTTCAAGCGGCATCAGTCTATACCGTTCATAGATGGCCATGGTTATATTTTCCTGATGTTAGGGCGCATTTGGATGTACGCATGAATGGGTTGAGAGCTCGGAGCTGTTGGAGCTCGGAGCTCTTGCGCTAAGACGGGCGTTTGGCATGCCTCAATCTAGGAGCTCCGAGCTCGGAGCTCCGGAGCTCTCGGAGCTCTTGGAGCTCGGAGCTCGAAAGTGACGCCATCGTACGCATGCGCACACACCTGTGATGTACCCGCACCCTGATATACTCTATGCTCTACGGACATTGGGAAATATGTCATATATGTCAGCATTTTGAAAGCCATGGGTGATTGAGGTAACCAGTTAATTCAACGCTTTATATTTCAGAGAGACGGGCATATTTTAACCCTATCTGGCCTGGGCGATTTGGGGTGTACCGCAGCCTGGGGGGGGGGGAGGGCCCCCCCCTTATATATTTTCGTTACCGCTAACTCTAGGGGGCTAAAATTTACCACACTATATCATTGGGTCAAGCTCTACAAGAAAATGTTAAAAAAATCCAAAATAGCCGCCTTGATGACGTCACTGTGACGTCATATTGACGTCACTGTGACGACATTTTCAAAAAGAGCATTTTTTGACCATTTTTTGGTCAGAATTTTCGAAATTTTTATTTTTGCTTTTTCTTCGCAAAAGCTGCATGATAAATTAGTAAATAATAATCTGATATGAAATAAAATAGATTTTACCCACTTTTCCATACAGAAAAGCAAAACTTTTGAAGAAATATGACGAAAACATCACTTTTATGGTACCCCACATGGCCGCCATTTTGAATTTCCCCATGATCCCCTGCTCGGTGGGTCATGCAATTAGGCTAAAAATGATCCCAATATGATAATCTAAAAAGTCCAGAAGTTTCAGCCCATTTTTTTGTCGTTCCGTAGATAGGAGCAAAAAACCAACAGGGCGGAAAGTGTCCCCCCCCAGGCCAGGTAGGGTTAAAGGGTCAACGCCAGCCATCTTGAATAATTTTTCCTGTTATTCTTGTTTGTTTTCGCCAAATTGTTGTGTGACGTATGTACTGACTGAATTTATCCCAAATTTATAGTCAAATATATCACAATCAGTGATCGAGATCATCCATGCGACAATTCAGCATGACATAATAACCAGGAAATGCCTCATGGCGGCCATCTTGGATATTTCGATTTCCCCAAGGATGCCAAGATGGCATCATCCGGTTTCGTGATCAGCGCATCGAAAAGATATAGAAACCATCAAAAAACATTAGGTGGACTGTATTTCCAGGTTTTTCGACCTGCTCCCGGACTATCATGTACTGCATGACCTTGTGATGTGGATTCAACAGTCGTGTTGTTGACAAATTCTGGTATTTGCTTCATTGATTTTTTTTTGTGACCTGAATTTGTCATTCTTGCTTCGCCACTGGTGAAGTTTTGCACGGTGGTCTTATTGAGACTTGTCCTCGGGAGTTGATAGCACCGTAAATTTTTGTTGACCATTTTTCACTGGTGTGGTCGACTTAAAATTTAGCAATAGTTTGAGTTTGCATTATCGGTCAAACTACAATTGGCTTTTCCGGTGGTCAGTTTTCGTGAATTTGATTGAGGCATTTACAGAAAATCTATGACGTGAAGGCTAGAGTTCAATTAAGTAATTTTTGGACTCCGCCCAATTTCATTGTCGAGTTCACCTTGCTATTACTTTGTAGCTATTGCGCGAGGGATTAGCTGGTGCTTACGGTGAATGTGGGGGGG